>JADBJO010001566.1:308807-326307 GCA_016801955.1 Conus betulinus | reverse complement strand
AGAATACATGAAAACAAACTCAAACATTAGAGGTTCTTACCGAGCATTTCTTTTTCCTAATGTTTGACGCCTCTCTGCAACATACTTATCCCCCCCAGTATAGTTATTATCCTATTATTGTCAGAGGACAACAAACTATATAGGTTATGAGAGAGAGAGAGAGAGAGAGAGAGAGAGAGAGAGAGAGAGAGAGAGAGAGAGGAGAGAGAGAGAGAGAGAGAGAGAGCAGTTTTGGTGCAGTATCACAGACAGAGGCCGAGAAGAGATGAGACAGCAGACAGAAATTCATGGAGTCTACAGATAACCTCATCGCTTTTGGAAGACATTTCGGATGACTGTCAAGTAAGTGGAGGGGGTGTGGGTGGGGGGGGTGAGGTGGACAATTCTGGAGCAATATCACAGACAGAGGCTGATAAAAGATGAGACAGCACACGGAAATTCATGGAGTCTAGTAAGAAAATAACCGATATTTGGACAGAAATGGGGCAACATAATTCATCCGAAACACGCCATGCGGTAGTAGCCGGTGTCGTACATAAACACTGTCGCTCATAAAATCTTGTCGCGCAGCGACAGTATTTCCCGGGAAATACCGCAGCTGGTTCATGAAAAATTATCGCTCAGCGACTTAATTTCATAAAAAAATTGGTAGCGCGACAGGATTTCACGTGAAATGTCCATAAAATCGCGTCGTTGCCTAAAAATAAAATCGTGTCGCAGCGACAGCATTTCACGTAAAACAAATTGCTGCCGTAGAAAAGTTGTCGCTCTGAGACAGCATTTCCCGTGAAAAAACCGACGACGTCGAAGACATGATCGGTCTCTGCCCCAACTCTACCCCCACCTCCCTCTCTCATGGTTTTACGTATCAGTTGCCCCATTGTCTTTCTGTCTACAAATTTTATTTGAGTCTGTTCATCATCTTTCTGTCTCTATTTGTTTTTCTCGCTCATTCTATGTATCGTCCTCCCTCTATCTGTTTGACGCTCTTTAGTTTCACTCTGTCCATCAAACTGTCAATTGGTCTCTGTCTCTGTCTCTCTCTCTCTCTCTCTGGACGTGCAAGCATGCATGCTTGTATGTGGAGAGAGCGCGACGGTGTGTGTGTGTGTGTGTGTGTGTGTGTGTGTGTGTGTGTGTGTGTGTGTGTGTGTGTGTGTGTGCGTGGCGTGCCTGTGTGTGTGTGTGTGTGTGTGTGTGTGTGTGTGTGTGTGTGTGTGTGTGTGTGTGTGTGTGTGTGTGTGTGTGTGTGTGTGGTGTGTGTGTGTGTGTGTGTGTGTGTGTGTGTGTGGACCTTGAAACAACTGCATTCAAGCTCAAATACATTTGTGATTCATTTGTCCATAATCACGCAATCTCTCTCTCCTCCCCTCCCTCTCCCTCCCTCCCTCTCTCTCTCTCTCTCTCTCTCTCTCTCTCTCTCTCTCTCCCTCCCTGCCTCCCTTTCTCTCTCATTCTCTCTCTCTCTCTCTCTCTCTCTCTCTCATATTCTCTCTCTCTCTCTCTCTATTCTTTCTCTCTCTCTCTCTCTCACTCTCTCTCCTAGGATACCCCCGTGTCAGCTATCACTTTACATACCCCATCCACCTTGAACATCTTCTCGTGGGACGATACTCTTTCCCCTAGACAATTTAACAGAACCATTAAGACTTCTCCCCTCAAACCCTGCAAGTTACACAATAATCTCTTTGTAGAAGTGTATGTGCGTGTTTGAGTTTGTTTGTGTATGCCCGCGCATGCGCGTTTATGTGTGTGTGTGTGTGTGTGTGTGTGTGTGTGTGTGTGTGTGTGTGTGTGTGTGTGTGTGTGTGTGTGTGTGTGTGTGTGTGTGTGTGTGTGTGAGAGAGAGAGAGAGAGAGAGAGAGAGAGAGAGAGAGAGAGAGAGAGAGAGAGAGAGAGACAGAGACAGAGACTACGTACACACGCATGTACACACGCATGTACACACGTATGCGTGGGCACACAAAACTCACACACACATGCATTTCCTCACTCATGCACTCCCTTACAGTACAGGAGGGACACAAACCGTTGAAGGAGGTATGGTAGGTCAGAGATGGATGGGGCAGAGAGGAGGGTCAAAGCCGAGGGAACAAAATCATATAATTCTCCCCATTATATTACATAATAGGGTGACAGGGCTATGTGAATGTCAATATGGATTGTCATGGGAAGACATATGGATAGTCATGGGAAGACAACGAGAGACACGAAATCGTATAATAGCGGTCCCCGCCGCAGCCCCGGCACCGGCAATCCACAGGGAGCAGTCAATGTCAAGTCGTCAAGAGGCAACCCCCGGAGGAGACACTGCACTGCTGCCGAGTCACTTCGGTGGGTGTTCAGTGGCGCCTGTTTCTGATCTAACAAACGCAGGACACCACCTACTAAGCCCCCTACTGACGACAATAATTGCTTAGTCGCGGAGCCGGCGTGAGTGAGCTCTCCCTCCGGAGGGCGCCACCACGTCCGTCCAACGACAGCCCCCATGGACCCGCCGATACCGGTGACCCCGACGGAACCAAACCAAGGCCACAGACGTGGAGAGGACATCGAAATTGAGGTCACCATGAGAGCAGGGCATGAAGGGCCACAGAATTTGAGACATTTTTTTTTTTTTTTAATGCTGATCGATGAGAATGAGGATGATGAAGATGATGCTACGGATTTCCATTTCGGTCTGAGACTACATGACAGGGCTGTACTCTACGCTTCCTTTCATAATATATCCGGCGTCAACCAGGCCCGAGAGATACAGGCACCTGCAGTGTTGGTCAGGAAATTTGAGCAACACTCTCAGAAAACGCATCCACGCTAACCACTTCGCCACGGCGGCTGGTATTATAGTATACTTATTACAAGTTGCAGCTTTTGGACTGCTCTTTATTAATAGGCCTAAATAGTGTACGACGAACAAAGAGAAATAATTATGACAATGATATTTGAGAAATTTGCGTTATTAGCTATTTAACCGTTTCGACCTTACTGGACTATGTGACCTTTGTACTTCTTAACTTCGCGGCATCATAAAACGAACACACGTCTTTGATCTTGGTCAACAGGAACTTCATCTTTTGAAAATTTCAGTTCTATCTTCTACCGCAAGACTTCAGAGGTTCAAGATCCAGCTTTGTCGGCAGTTTGTGTGTGTGTGTGTGTGTGTGTGTGTGTGTGTGTGTGTGTGTGTGTGTGTGTGTGTGTGTGTGTGTGTGTGTGTGTGTGTGTGTGTGTGCGTGCGTGCGTGCGTGCGCTCGCGCGCGTGAGCGTGCGTGTGTGTGGCATCATCACTTGTTTAGAAGAAACATATCCAAATACTGATGGTGCTTTGAATGTTTCTTTTTGTTTCCGAACATTCATTCGTTTGTCTTTTTTAAAAGAACCCATCCAAAACAAAAGATAATTTATATAAATGTGTTATGTTTTCACATTTTGAACATGATTATATTTAGGCCTTAGGCGCCTTAAAACGAGCGTAATGAAAGAAAACCCATTTTGAACGTTGCGTTCTGCATTTGTTCTGAGTTGTTTATTTCATCAAACTAGATAAAAGCTTTAGAAAAGAAATGGATGATCCTGTCAACCAAATACTATATTATTAATTGATTTCAAATCACGGCTTCCTGGGAGCTTTGAATGCCTTAAAAGGACTGCAGCAAAACAAAGCCAAATGATGCCTGAAGCTCTGCATTATGGCCTCTGATGAGTTTTGGGTTACTTGTGACTAAAATGGGTTACTTTGACTCGTTTGTAAATTCATAATTTTAAGTGACATAGAAGCACTGCAGTTAAAGCAAGACAGCTGAAACTGTCTGTTCTGCAATTTGGCTGTATTAGCTTTTAGACTCTACTATGTTTGTGTTTCTGTTCTGACAATTAAGGATAATCATTTACTCTTTGAGTTTAGTTTATGAATGTGTTGAAAACTCCGGTGCCTTTAAACGGATTATCAAACAAGCTCACACATCTTATATGACCAACAGACAATATTGGTTTGGGTTTATGAATAATGCGTGTCGATTAATATAGGCACGTGGCCCAATAGTTACCACTCCCTGGTCCATTTAACCCGAAATGATGTTTAAAGTGGGCTTCCTTTTCTTTAAGGCTGTCATGATTTCTTATATAGAACTTTTTGAAATAAAAATAGCCATTTGATGGCTGTACTATATGAAGCTCTTATGGTAAGCTTTACAAGTAATTAACCTTGAGTGAATTAGAATTAGTGAAGGAGGTAGGGCTGCATTTCTTAAGGGTTCTTACTTGCCCAATCTTCCCCTACTTTCGTTGTGCTGAATGTCCTACGCCTATGATATTGATAAAAACATCACATTTCACAGCACACACACACACACACACACACACACACACACACACACACGAATGGAAATTTGACTTTTGTCAAAAACATTATGATTAAAAAAAATCACTTGCAACAACTTTTTATTCCAAGGCAGGCTGCATTATTTTCTGTGATTTTTTGACGCTGAATCGCGGCGACTGTTTTTCACTTTGCAAAAAAAAAAAAAAATCGTCGCTGTGAAATATTAACGCTGTGACCATATTTCACAGGAAATGTTAACTCTAGCAGTGAGATTTCACGTGAAAATAGGTCGCAAGCGACAGCATTCACTGACTACAATATTTCACAGTGTCCTGTCGCAAAAATCTGTCGCAAAATTTCGAGCGACAGTATTTTATGGACAGTTACAGTATTCTATAGGACATTTTTTTGTGAAAAGTTGTCGGTCGACAATTTTTTTTTCCTGAAAATACTGTCGCTGCAACAATATTTCACGTGAAATGCTATCGCTGCGATACAATTCCACGGTGACAGCATTATATACGACACCCGGCAACCAGAGAAAGGGTGCAGCCTGATATATCGTCCTGGCCGTCTGTTGCGTCGGTGAGTATGGCCACCCCAAATCTTCACTTATCTTGGATTGTTTACCATCCTCCCTTCCTCACACCCCCCTCACGCCCTCTCCTCGTCCTCCCCCCTCCCCTCCTCATCCCCCCCCCCAAACCCTCATGCGTGAGTAGTTTCCCAATGTATGATGATGATGAAGAGAATATGGTACTGTGCCGCCTCTGTTGTACCCCTGTGGTTTACGACCTTAGCAGATGCGTCTGTGTACAATCATTGCCGTCAGATCTTATTCTTTATCTGTCCTAAGCGCACTCTCCTGTAACCTGGGGGGTAAATATGAGTTTGCACGCACACAATGAACTAGTTCTGTCACCGCGGCGCCGTAAGCCGAATTCCAAGTTTGATAAAATGGCGTAAAATAAATTTGATGAAGAGAACTGGAACCTGGAGTTCAGAGAAGGATGAAGAATGCGACTGATGAAAGAAACAGAACCATCACATATTCGTTCAGACAAAAAAAAAAAAGTGCTATCTTCCATCAGAAACGAAACAGATTGTGACTAACGAATCTGCAATATGCGCGTACCAGTACCAGAGTTGAAATTTATGCAAGCCTTACAGTAAAGAAGAGAGGCGAATGTTTGACAGGAATGTGATTGAAAATAGGATCAGTTCACTTTGCGCAGGGAGGGAGAGGAGGTGAGTGAGTGTGTGACTGAATGTGTATGTGTGTACCAGTGTGAAATTTATGCAAGCCTTGTGTGTGACAGGTGTGATGTGTTCACTGTGTGTGTGGTGTGTGTGTGTGTGTGTGTGTGTGTGTGTGTGTGTGTGTGTGTGTGTGTGTGTGTGTGTGTGTGTGTGTTTGTGTAAGATATCTATACTAGACACCACAAGATATCGTCATCGAAAAAAAAAAATGAATAGCCACAAAGAGTAAGGCGGATGTAGACTGGGCAATTCTACGTGATATGGAACTCTGCTTCTGCCAAGACTGATATTCGTTCAGAAAAAAAAAAAAAAAAAAACCTAGTGTGCCCAGGCTAATATCGTTCATTTGGGAAAAGAATATTTCATTCCGGAGTGCCAAGACCAGTAGTCGGGCAGAAAAGGAGCAGCATTTTATCTGCGTGCCAGCACACCTCACAGACGGAAGTAGCTGGCTGGCTGCCAGATAGAAAGGGCAAAGCCAGATAAACCGGCATTGCAGACAATTTGCTTCTATGGATTATGGCCACCACCTCCCTCTCTCCCCCTCTCTCTCTCTCTCTCTCTTTTCTCTCTCTCTCTCTCTCTCTGAATAAATTATTCTCTCTCTCTCTCTCTCTCTCTCTCTCTCTCTCCTCCCCTCTCTCTCCCTCTCCCCCCCTCTCTCTCTCGTTAACTGTATTGCCTACCCCCACCATAACCCTCACCACCTGCGAGTTAGTTTCTCAGCGGATACAACAAGGAAACGTATTGTCTAATATATCATTATCAACTGATTTGCCAATATGTTTATCATTATTTTGCTCTCTTGTCTTCTTACTGACATAATACCCACGCAGCGTGTTTGACTATACCCCAGTTTTGTCTGTAGGAAGCCGGCCACGGCACCACTGTCAGTAAGGTGCAGTCTATTTCAGGTCACGATGAGGCAACCCAGTGCAGGAGACACTGCACGACAGGTCTGAGCAATCCATGGCAGGACTGTGCTCGGCGCTACACTTTATACATGTCATACGCACAGCAAAGCGTCAACCAGCCCCGGGGTATACAGACACGTGCATGGTTGATCCTAAAAAAATTAGCAATACTTTTAAACCGGATTCAGTAAGAGGTAGAAACTCAACTGTATAGTTCCATCCTTCCCATGTGGGCCTATTCCACACTCAGACTGGTAATATACAGTCGGCCTAGCCTACAAGAATAAATCAATCAACTAAAAACAAAACTAAAAAAAAAAAAAAACAAAAAAAAAAAAAGAACAACCACTGTCCGAAGACAAGGAGGAAAATAGTGCATTCTTGCATTGTAAGAGGTCCCATTCAGTAGCAGCCACGCACAAGGGGAGATGGAAAAAGGGAGATCTATGTCACCGTTGCAGACTGTTGTTTCAATGATTGTGGCCATCCCTTCCAGCTTTGCATTGATCTTGTATTGGCATCTGCCACTTCAGTCCTCTCTCTCTCTCTCACACTGAGGCTTTGTATGGGAGTTTACATAGCTCCAAAAGTAACAATTATCGTTTATTCACGATAAAAACACCAAGAATGATCATCAAGAAAACAGTTCTTTTAATTGGGGGAATAAAAACGGTAATTTGAACGTGGAAAACGTAATTTTCACCTGTATTTTTTTTTTTTTTGGCACGCGAATATTACGTTCACTGCTTCTGAAGTATTTAAGAACTTCAAGAATGCGTCAAAACAAAGGAAACCTTCAGACACCTAGTTAGCCGTGAGTATTCAAATTGTATATCATTGAAATTATACCCTGCTCCTGATATTTCTAGACATTGCAAAGCATTCCAGAAAACGCTCGCAGAGCACCAGCGCTGCTAATAGTTTTCTGTGTGTTCATGAACATTAAGTACGGTTTTCATGCAAAAACAATGAGTCATAATGAAACGATATCAGCGACAATTACGAGCAGTGATGAACCAGTAACGTCCGCGTTTATTGTTTTCATGCCAAATAAATTTATTATTCTCTAGCTGAAAAACAGACAGTTTTCTTTGAAGAAAACTGAATATAATCGGCTTTTGGTGTGAGTGAACACGCACAGCTTCGGTTGTGTTTTTTCTCAGCAGATAATAAAGATGAAGAAAGCTCTGCCTGTCAGTTTGTCTGCTTGCCTGCCCGCCCGTCTGTTTGTCTGTCTGTCTCTCGTCACTCGCACACACACACACCACACACACACACACACACACACACACACACACACACACACACACACACACACACACACACACACACACACACACACACTCACTCCTCCCTACTCACAAGCACGCACTGTCTATTCAATATCATTAGTACTGTATCACTCGCTCGTTGCATTCATCGTTTCGTTTTATTAACAGCATGAACTATTTACAGAATGAGAGTGTCAGCACATCACCCATTAAAACATAACCAAACCCAGCCCTTGTGTATCAAATGCAAAAACACTCAAGTAGGCACGCAGACGACCATCGATTAATGGCACACACAGCCTTTGCATGGACAGAAAGAGTTCTAACAGGGGAGGAAACAAGTGAAAGAGTGGGGGAAATCAGGAAGATAGAGACTCCGCTAAAAAAAAAAAAAACAACACACAACGAAAGAAAGAAAGAAAGAAAGAAAGAAAGAGTAGAGACTCCGCTAAAAACCAGAGAAAGAAAGAAATGAAGAAAGAATAGAGACTCCGCTAAATAAAAAAAAACCAGAAAAGAGAGAACAAGGTAGAAAGAAACAAAGAAAGGAAGAAAGAAAGAAAAGAGAAACAAAGAAGGAAGGAAGGAAGGAATGGAAGGAAGGAAGGAAGAAGGAAGGAAGGAAAAGAAGGAAGAAGGAAAAAGGAAAGGAAGTGGAAAAAAAAGACATTAGAGAAAAAAAAAACTTGGAAAAAAAATAGAGATGGGAGACTTCCCTACCTTCCCCTACCTTCCCCACCACCACCACCACTACCACCACCACCACCACCCACCCACCCCTCAAGGGGAAAAAAAATGAAGAGAGCGGGTACTCGCGCTGTCTGTTCTGCGCCTTGTGATATTATGCTCTCTGTTAATCAGCTTTGCGGAACGTTCTATGGTACACCATTACCGTCAAATGGTGTCTTTTCGCTCCTTTTCTCTACTTCCTTCTTTTGCCCTCTGTCTGCCCTCCGTCTTTGACCTTCGCCTTTTCGTTCCCCAGCTAGAGAGAAATTCGAGGTTCATCTTTCGTGAGATGTGGGTGACAGCGCAAGGGGCTGTTTTTAATCCCACTATCCAATCAGTCACATTCTATTCTCAGGTGTGGTGGCTAAACGCCACACCAGCTGGCATACCTGGTGTGGGTGAGTGCGAATGAGGGAGGGGAAGGAAGACAAAAAGGAGGGGAGGCGAGCTGATAACTTGTGCACTAAAATTATCATCAGTGGCGTCAAGCTGCTTCATTTCCCTCCCCCCCCCCCCCCCTCCCCGCCCCCACTTCTTTTTTTTTTAAAACTTGTTTCTTTGGACTATGAAGTCTATCATCACCTGCATATTAAATGATGGAACAAATAAACCCATACCGAAGGTTTTACCCTGTTCAGAACCTGAAGTGGGTTTGTCTAGTTCTCGTCTGCGATAGGGATTCCAGGCGAGGCACAATCACGCGTGTATCAGTGGTGCCAGTCAATTGGCTATCGATGGGGAAAGCAGAGAGAATAAGAGGACAGGCAAAACAGCTTCGGAACATGTTACTTTAGTTGAGTATGCCAGACAGCAGAAAACACCGCGTTGCGTGATTGTTTCGACAAAAAAAAATATTGTTTCAGAACGCCTGTGTCACATGGATACGTCTGACTGGTTATCACAGGAAACAGCCGATAGGAAAAGGTCAGCAACTGGTTATCGCTGGAAACAGCCGATAGAAAAAGGTCAGCAACTGGTTATCAGAAAACAGCCGACAGAAAAAGGTCAGCAACTGGTCATCGCAGGAAACAGCCGACAGGAAAAGGTCAGCAACTGGTTATCGTAGGAAACAGCCGATAGGAAAAGGTCAGCTTGTAGGAAACAGCCGATAGAAAAGGCCTTGCTGATATCTTGACACCAACAACTGCTTATGTATTACCGGAGTGACTTGAGATGCACAATACGTCACGGGAGAAGAATACGACGAATAGAATTCTAATACTCAGGCGCATGAACATCACCAAGAGCATGAACATGAGTGTTCATATATGGACGAGCAAACTATACATGCCATCCTCTTCCTTCCCTTCCCTCCCCACCTCTCCCCTCTCCACCGTTCTTCTGTCCCTGTCTCTCCTTCCCCCCTTCACCCCATCTTCATTCGTTTAACTTCTACACACACACATGCACACACACACACACACACACACACACACACACACACTCACACACACACACACACACACACACACACACACACACACACACACACACCACAACACAACACAACCACACACACACACACACCACAGCCATCTTCCACCACCATCCACCATCAGCGCTACCATCACAATCCATACAACACCACCACCCCTACCGTCCTCACCACCATCACGGCTGCTGCCATCCTCACACCAACTCCACCATCATCCGCCCATTGCGTCATGATTTCAAGAAACACTAATCCCATCATCACAGTATCCCTCATCACTTTTTTTTTTTCCCACAGCAACGTTTCCTATAAGCGACTTAATTCTAATATCCTCGGTCAACTGTCCTATAATGAAAACACAGGTAGGTACAGCCGCTTTATTTTCCAAAATGTCGAACCCTCTGATAATAACACGTAAAACAAGGGTGTGTTCCAGAGTGAAAGTGAATTGCGTAGGAGCAATGCATCCATGAGTTTTAGAGGAGATTTTTTCACTGCTCCCATAGGGTGCAGCGCTTTCTTCCTTTCCATGCATTTGATCCTGCTCCCAATGGTAATTTCGGCTTCGCGACTTTGTTTCCTTTTATGGTTCAGTGTTTTCGTCTATATTAACACACACTATTTTATGTCTGAAAAGGGATTTTTTTCAAAAACAAATATTGTTTTTGCTTCAATATAGACTTATTTTTTTTTGTTGTTAAATGTGAACAAGCCTGTTATGTCAACATTTCTTTTTATGTCTTACTTACCGTCATTTTTCCTCTCTCTCTCTCTCTCTCTCTCTCTCTCTCTCTCTCCTCTCCTCCCCTCTCTCTCTCTCTCTCTCTCTCTCTCTCTCTCTCTCTCTCTCTCCTCTCTCCTCTCTCTCTCTCTCTCTCTCTCTCTCTTGTGTTGCTTCTCGACTATATATATATATATATATTTAACCCATAAGGAAATCGATCGAATTTAAGTAGATGTATAGACAATATGTAAATGAAGCGAGCAGTTCAAATAGACCACCACAAAGAGAAAGAGAGAGAGAGAGAGAGAGAGAGAGAGAGAGAGAGAGAGAGAGAGAGAGAGAGATCCAATTAGACGAATTCGTTTTAGCCGTCCTAAGTTGATTCAAGGTCAGTTCATGGCCAGGGTCAGACGACTGAGTCATCATAGCGTTTGGGTCGGGGAGTAGGACTTGTCTTTTGCGTACATGATAATTCAATTCAAAGGTCACAACCGCGTACCTCTCAGTTCATGCAAGTCAACATCCGAGTGAGACAGAGTGATATGTCGATGTAGCGCACGTAAAACTTTTGTGGTGACAGTCGGTACATTTCATACATCCAGCGATCAATGACACCAAAGTCGAAATCTCTCCACCTCATAGAAGAGGGAATGATGGGAAACGTTATCATGGAGAACGTCACTGCAATCTGCACATCATCAAACATCATCATCACCACACTAACCACCACAATCATCACTACCGTGACCCGCCATTAGGACGACTGACCGACCGGTGTAGCTATTACGGCAGACGACTGGCTTTATGAAGCCTACAATGACCGATTGCTATGTGAAAAAAAAAAAAAAAAGCAACGTTCGACAAATGGACCAGTGCTGATTACTGCTTCGGTTTGACAACAATAATTATCATTGATGTTGTAACTTTCTATTGCTTGCGCATTTTCTTGCATTAATGGCCTGTAAAAGGATGCTGTAATGTGATCACCATAACCCCCTCTCTCTCTATGTCTGTTTGTATGTCCGTCTGTCTGTCTGTCTCTGCGTGTTCTGTCTCTCTGTCTCTGTCTGTCTGTCTCTGTCTGTCTGTCTCTCTGTCTGTCTGTCTCTCCCCCTCCCCCCCCCTCTCTATCTCTCCCTTATTGTGATGAGAGTATTGTTTGACGAATGGTCTTTTTCTTCATTTTCTTGTTATTAGTACTGCTTATCTGTTTTTCTGTGTGTGTGCTTTTTTTTGACTCGCATTTCTATTGTTGGCAGAGTTTGGCAGTACTAAGTGGAAATTGCACATTAACTCCCTTGGCATAAGGGTTTTTAACTTTTGTCAATAAAGCATTGTCATTGTCATTCTCTCTCTCTCCCTCCCTCCCTCACCTCTCTCTCTCTCTCTCTCTCTCTCTCTCTCTCTCTCTCTCTCTCTCTCTCTCTCTGTGCGTGTGTGTGTGTGTGTGTGTGTGGTGTGTGTGTGTGTGTGTGTGTGTGTGTGTGTGTGTGTGTGTGTGTGTGTGTGTGTGTGTGTGTGTGTGCTAGAACCGCTAAATCTATGATTGGTGAGATTTTTTTTTTTGCGTACGCCAGTACCTGGATGTTTATAAAAGACACCAGTGCGGATATATATCAAATTTCGCTTCATTTATCCCCCCTACACACGTTTGCCTGTCCTTTTCTTTTTTATGACAGCTGTCATATATAACGATTCGTTTTCATTGCTGAAACCGATCATAACTGTCATAATTATTCTTCTTCATTGCTCAAGCCGAACGTAATTGTCATAATTATTCGTTTTAAGAGGGCATTGTTTAATGGAGCCCTGAGGTATATGGCTACGTGATGTTGTCTACTTTGACACATGATCTGATGTCTGAACATGAATGAATTTTGTTTTCTCTTGGGGTTGGGGTACCGGGTGGAGTGGAAGAGGGTGTCCAAATTGCTGTTTTTTGCTTTGATATAAACTAAATTGCTGTTTTTTTTTTGCTTTGATATAAACTAAATTGCTGTTTTTTTTGCTTTGATATAAACTTTTTTTTCTTTTGACTTGGCACACATAAAGAAAGTATTTGACTGGAACACAGCGACAGTATTTACAAACATCAAACAAAAGTCATGCAACATGTCGCATAGTGTCCTCATAGATACATCATGACATTTAGAGAAAATACGTTACATAATCAAATTTCAGTCACATTGTTCCATTAGATTCCCAACGTCGCGGACAACATACAAAACAAAGGGAATTATATTCTATGTATCATTAACATTATTCTTGTATTAGTGTTATGTATGGAAACCATTTTGCCCCCGTGTTCTGCATACTCATCTCCATCGAGTACATATGTTTCTCAATGTTATGTCTGTACCATAGTTCCTTTAGAACATTATTAGGTTAGGTTTCATCTGATTAATTCTTCATTTGTATATGAAATATTTTCCCATTAAAATGATTAAGTCTAAGCATATCATCTGATTTTGTTTTCTCATCAGTGCCAAACAATTATAAACTCTACATTAAATGACAGATATAAACCTCATTTTTTATGCGAACATCAATGTTGTGACGTGAACATTATTTGTTTTCACGTCATATTTACCATTCATTCTCTCTCTCTCTCTCTCTCTCTGTCTCTCTCTCTCTCTCTCTCTCTCTCTCTCTCTGTTGTGTTGCTCTTTCTCTCTCTCTCTCTCTCATGTAATGCTTTGTTCAATGCAAGTTTTGTCAGTTCGGAAATGGTGAACTGTTAAGCTCAACCCCCCCCCCCCCCCCCCCCCCCCCCCCCGTAAATGCTTAATCCAAGATCGGGAGTCCAGGACATGATGAGCATGTGCCATGTGTTGACTTTCATCACTGTGCAATGTTCATTACATAACGGACGGTTCGTTCTCCATCTGTCCAGTTGTGAATGGGCTTTAAAAGCTTAACCACAATGAATCACTTCGCAGTTCTCGGTCTTGATTTGTCCTTCTCTCAGTCTGTCTGTCTGGTCTGTATCTCTGTGTGTCCGTGTGTCTGTCTGGTTTGGCTGGTCTGACTGTATGTCTATTAGTCTCTCTCTCTCTCTCTCTCTCTCTCTCTCTCTCTCTCCTCTCTCTCTCTCTCTCTCTCTCCTCTCTTCTCTCTCTCTCTTCTCTCTGTCTGTCCGTCTCTGTCTCTCTCTCCTCTCCTCTCTCTCTCTCTCTTCTCTGGCATTTTCATGTCGCTGCGAGGCTATAGAGGTTTTGTTTACCCTTAAGAATATCGAGAGAGAGAGAGGAGAGAATCCAATTAGACGAATTCGTTTAGCCGTCCTAGGTTGATTCAGGGTCAGTTTCGGTGGCCAGGGTCAGACGACTGAGTCATCATAGTGTTTGGGTCGGGAGTAGAAGTAGAACGTATGTGTACGTCGGGGGGCTAGTTCAATTCAAAGGTCGTAAGTGAAAACGGCAATATTCTTCGTAGTCACAGTAATAAGCGCTGTTTTCACATCGAAAACACACACACACACACACACACACACACACACACACACACACACACACACACTCATAGAGAGAGGAGAGAGAGAGAGAGAGAGGAGAGAGAGGAGAGAGAGAGAGAGAAAAGAGAGAGAGAGACAGACCAGACACAGACAGACACAGAGAGGGGAGAGGAGAGAGAGAGGGAGGAGAGCGAGAGAGAGAGAGAGAGAGAGAGAGAGAGAGAGAGAGAGAGGAGAGAGAGAGAGAGAGAGCTATCACTGAACTGATTGGGAAAAAAATTTTCCCAACCCCTCCATCATCCCCATCACCTCCGCTTGCATTACACCCTGACACCCACCATCCTCCTAAAACCCTGTCTCCCCCTCCCACATCTCCCCTCCCCCTCTCTCTCCCCACCTCCCACCCAACCCCATCCGTCTTGCCCCCAACCCCCCCCCACCCACCCCCTTACTCTCTCTAACCGCCATATCCGTCTTCCTCGTCATCTTAATTTAACCCATGATCCGAACTTTATGCCCTTAATGCCAGACTTATCCACTCAACCTGTCCGCAGTAAGTTGAGAAGACTCGCAGAACTGGCGCAAAGTTTTCTGTCCATTTTCACGTGGTCTGGGGTCTGATTTCCCACAGTGTTTACATTCTGAGGCTTGAAAGAGAGTGGTGGTCTGCATACGACTCAAATACATTTGCAGTCACTGGTACTACTGTAGTAATAGGATTAAGTTAAGGGTAGTCACTGAATGGCTAAGGCTTCGTTCAAAGTTATACGGATCTGGAAAAAAATCCGATGGATTCATCATTGAGCCACTTTCTATTCTTTTGTTAATATCGGTTTCGTAGCTTTTAGAGTGTTCTAGCGCGTGCGTGCACGCGTGCACACACATGTACACACAGACAAACAGACATACACACATACGCACACACACGCACGCGCGCACTCACACACACACATACATGCATGCACACACGTCTGAACGCACGCGTGCACGCATGCAAGCACGCACACATACATTCACACACACATAAGCGCGCTAGCACACACTCACACATACATAAACATGCATGCGCGCGCGCGCGCGCGCACACACACACACACACACACACACACACACACACACACACACACATACACACACACGAGCGCGCGCGCACGGACGCACGCGCACACACACACATAACACACACACACACACACACACGCGCGCACGCGCGCGCGCGCGCGCGCGCACACACACACACACACACACACACACACACACACACACACACACATAACTCATTAATTTTAAATATTCTTTCTGGGGATAGTGGCTGCCCTAAGGTCAGCTCCAATCGTCTAGTGGAGAATATTTCGGACTCGGCACTCTTTCTTCTAAATGATGGAACCATAACCAGATTGCCTGATGTTCCTAGCCACAAACCATCTGCTATTGACCTGTCTTTGATTCGCCATCACTAGCGACTAGCTGTACTTGGCAAGTTCATAATAACACTTTAGGTAGCGATCACCTCCCAATTACCATTTCCTTGAGAGGATTTACAATTTTGCATGATGATACAAGGGATAAAATCCCAAAATTTAATTATAAACGAGCTGACTGGGATAAATTCAAGTCCATTTTAATGTCCTTTAATGTTAGCATGCTGGAGAACCCAGATATTGATAAAATGTATTGTAACTTTTCTGAATCGGTCTTGAAAGCTGCAACCGAGGCAATTCCAAAATTTAGTCAGACAAAATCCTCTAAACATGCTGGCAAGTCTGGTGGACGGAATCCTGCAAAGATGCTGTTATTAAAAAGAAATCAAAGTTCAAAATACACGCAAAAGACAAAAAAGTAGATGACTTACTCCCCATGAAACGGGCAAAAAATGAAAGTACTAGGATTATAGAAAAAGCCAAAAGCGATTACTGGTCATCATTTTGTGTAAATGAAGTTAATGATAACAAAGATTTTAAAAGGTATGGACAAAGATACACGAAATGAAACATGGAATACATCTGCCCGCTTATCCAATCACCGTAGGGCATGAACAATTCCCAACATCAGCTCAAAAAGCTGAACTGTTTGCTGATTTTTTTTTGCAAAAAGCTCCAAAATTAGTCTCTCAGAAAAGTGCAGAACTTTGAGGGAAGACCAGTCAAATAACCATATCTATTCTGACCCAGAAGAAAACACGAACATTATTTAAATGCAGAAATAACATTAGAAGAATTAAGAAATGCTATATCGTCATTGTCAACAAAGAAAACTTCAGTTGGTTTAGACGCAGTCTCAAACGAAATGTTAAGAAACCTTCCAATCAATTTTACAACATTTCTGCACACCATTATGAAAAAATGTTGGATAGATGGGAAGACTCCATCTGTTTGGAAAGATTCTGTCATTGTGCCCATTCTCAAGCAGGGCAAACCTAACTCTGATATTATAGTTATCGTCCTATCGCTCTCACCTCTCACACTGGTAAACTAATGGAAAAAAATGTATTAAATAGACTTACTTATCATTGTGAAAAAAATGGACATATTCCTACCGCTCAGGCTGGATTTAGAAAAGGCCGATCGACTGTTGATCACCTTGTAAAGCTTACAACTCAGGTAAAACGTCAATTTGCCAGGAGAAAAAATGTACTTGCAACTTTTTTCGATGTCAAAAAGGCGTATGATCAAGTCTGGCATGAGCGACTTTTATATAAACTTAAAATGATAGGTCTCTCTGGTCACATTTATGATTACTTCAAAGAATTTCTGGCTAATAGAACAATTCAAACAAAAATAGGAAATACATATTCTAGCAAGAGATTTGTGGGATGGGCATCCCTCAGGGTTCTGTAACTGCCCCACTGCTTTTTAATATCCTAACGCATGATCTCACAAAAAGTATTTCTGAAAATTCAAGTTTAGTTCAGTACGCTGACGATATTTGTATATGGATGAATGTTACTTTAAAAAAGAACACACCTTCAAGGTCAATTACATACATGAAAAAATTATATCAAAGAGACTTAGACAGTATCGCTAGATTTATGTTTGAGAATGGATTATGTCTGTCTGCTGAGAAATCTCATATGATGCTTTTTGACGCTGGTGGTAGTTTTCATAATCTCCCTACTTTTAAGATGGATGACACTGTACTTACCTATACATCTTGCATAAAGTTTTTAGGTGTACATCTAACTTCAAAATTATCATGGAACACACATATTGAATATATCATAACTCAAGCAAGGAAAGCTCTTAATCTTCTGAAAGTTGTGAGCTACCAGAATTGGGGACAGGATACGTGCACTTTAATTCATTTATCAAACTCTCTGGTCAGGACAAGGATTTCATATGCACACAGGAAGTATATTTTTCAGCTCCTAAGTATCTTTTAAAAAAGTTACAAAGCAC
>JADBJO010001566.1:301307-303807 GCA_016801955.1 Conus betulinus | reverse complement strand
TAGACGTTAAATTGAAGACAAAAACAACAACATCTGAAACATCTGAAACCTAAAGTTCGAAGCCACGTCAAAGGCCTCGGGTAAGATGAGTGAAACCCGCAAAAGGATTATGACATTTTTCAGGTCTGTCCAATCTTCAATATTTTCACTATGTACCACTGGTGGCAGCAAAGTGAAGAGTTGTGTGCCGACTACACACAAGCTATTCCTATTACATACTTTCATATACCTAAAAGATGAGAAGGTTCTACGGTGCGTCTTATGTAATGAGCCACTTACTATAAAACCTTTCCTTGTTAAGGATGTTGCATCACATGTGTGCTTGTTTTTCAAACTTCTAAAAAAGAGTTTCTTGTTCTAAAAAAAAAAAAAAAAAAAAAACCCTGTGGGGGAAACTCTGGTTTCAAGGTGTTTTAGAATGTTTCCAATAAACTGAAATGTTCGTTTTGACGTGCACATATGGAATCGATATCAATACGAATAAAGGCCTTTATATGGCCCGTTGCCGTCCGCTGAGCTATTCACAACATGACATGAAGACTGTCTGTATGTTTTCTTTGTTTCTTTTTCTTCTTCTTTTTGGGGGGCTTGGGTCAATGAAAACCAGCAGTAATCCTCCATTTTGCCCCCCCCCCCCCCCCCCAACTCCCACTCTCCACCTTCATCTCCACCCTATCCATTCAATTGGGGCCGAAGTCCAAAAAATAGAGCTCTTGGCTCTACTGCAATCTCACAATTCAGAGAAGCAATGTGTCGGTGTGTTTGAAAACGATCTGCTGTTCCTTCGACATCATCTCTTCCCGTTTTCGTTCACGAAAAAACCAAAGTTGATCCTATGTCAAGGGAGGGACCTGGAACACACTGGAAGCGCAATGACATGGATAGGGTGGAGATGAGGGGGTGGCGATGAGGGGGTGGAGATGAGGGGGTGGCGATGAGGAGGTGAAGATGAGGGGTGGAGATGATGGGGGGTGACGATGAGGGGGTGGCGATGAGGGGGTGGCGATGAGGGGGTGGCGATGAGGGGGGTGGCGATGAGGGGTGGCGATGAGGGGTGGGCGATGAGGAGGTGGCGATGAGGAGGTGGCGATGAGGGGGTGGCGATGAGGGGGTGGCGATGAGGGGGTGGCGATGAGGGGGGGCGATGAGGGGCGATGAGGGGGTGGCGATGAGGGGGTGCGATGAGGAGGGGGAGGGGTGGCGATGAGGGGGTGGCGATGAGGGGTGGCGATGGGGTGGCGATGATGGAGGTGAAGATGAGGGGTGGCGATGAGGGGGTGGAGATGAGGGGTGGCGATGAGGGGGTGGAGATGAGGGGGTGGCGATGAGGGGGTGTGGAGATGAGGGGGTGGAGATGAGGGGGTGGCGATGAGGAGGTGAAGATGAGGTGGTGGAGATGAGGGGGTGGAGATGAGGGGGTGGCGATGAGGGGGTGGCGATTATGAGGGGGTGGCGATGAGGAGGTGAAGATGAGGGGGTGGCGATGAGAGGGGGTGGAGATGAGGGGGTGGAGATGAGGGGGTGGAGATGAGGGGGTGGCGATGAGGAGGTGAAGATGAGGGGGTGGCGATGAGGGGGTGGAGATGAGGGGTGGGCGATGAGGGGGTGGCGATGAGGGGGTGGCGATGAGGGTTACTACTGACTTTCATTGATTCAAGCAACAAAGAAAAAAAAAAAGAAAATTCTGGAGGTGGGGACAATAATTTGCTCAGACGATAATATATACAAGCACGTATGCAGCCACATATACCAGCGTACACACCACACACACACAACACACACACACACACACACACACACACACACACACATACGCAGGTGCAGAAAGGATACAGAAAGCGCAAACACCCACACACAAACACACACACATACACATGCGCGCGCACACACACGCACATAAAAACAAAACACACACACACACACACACACACACACACACACACACACACACACACACACACACACACACACAACACACACACACACACACACACACACACACACACACACACACACACACACACACACACCACATATAAAAGTTCATACACACTTGATAATACAAAAACAAACCAAAACTAAAACAAAACAAAACAACACATGCACACCCACACCCACACCCCCTCCCCACATACACGCATACATTCATCTATCCATCCATCTATCCATCCATCCATAAATCCATCCATCCATCTATCTCTACATCATTCAATCCATCTACCAATCAATCAATCAATCAATGAATTAATATAGCTATCTACCTTTCTATCTGGCTGTCTATCTATTTATCTTTCTAATCATCTGTCTGTCTGTCTGTCTGCCTATCTATCTATCTTTCTGTCTGAAGGAACAAATCTGTCTATCTATATATACACACAAAAACACAATACCACACTGCATAAAAGACCAGCAAAATTACATACAATTACGCAATGCCAAGAAATGACACACACACACACACACATACACACACACACACACACACACACACACACACACA
>JADBJO010001566.1:291307-293807 GCA_016801955.1 Conus betulinus | reverse complement strand
CAGCCAAAGCACAACGGTTAGGGTGGCGGAATCCGGGCCGGCAGGTCGTGGGTTCGATTCCTATCAGAGCTATATAACTGTGGGTTTTTTTTTTAAGACCCCTACCAGCTCCTACCCAGCGTTGGGTTTGCAATGGTTTTAACCAAGAACTCCGGAATCCCACTCGAGTTTCATCCACTCCAAAGAAGCGTCTCTGCGACTGTTGCATAAGTTTTCCGACCAACACTGCAGGTGTCTGTATCTGTCGGGCCTGGCTGACGCCGGGATAAATCACGGAAGCAAGCTTCGGGTCCTGCCATGCAGTCTCAGAACAGAATGGAACTCCTCAGCATCATCTTAATCAACAGCATAGATCAGCATTAAAGAAGGTACCAAATTCTGGAGTCCTTCTAATGGCCTCACTTTTAATTTCCTCTTCACGTATTTGGTTTTCTCTCTTGGTGATTTCGTGTCGTGGTCAGCAGCATCGGTAAATTCAGGGAGACGGTTGCTATGCAGACGTGATGGCGCCCTCCGGACTCTCTGGGGTTTAGTAGGTGGTGTTCTGCTTAAGTTAGATCAGAAGAGGCACCACTGAACACCCGCTGAAGTGACCTGGCAGCAGTGCACTGTCTCCTCTGGTGGGTTGCCTAATCGCGACTTGACATTGGCTGCTGGTGGTGGTGGATTGATAATGCCGAGTGTTGTGGGTAATGCCATTGAAATAACACGGACGGTGAAACAGACAAGAAAGGGAGAGAAAAAGGGGGGAAGACCTCGAGGCAAACCCTACAAACACGATCAGTTCGGACTGCAGCCGGTTCGTATTGTGTTTTTTTCTTCCTGGTTTTTCTGTGATCTTTCTGTGGTTGAAGCCTCCCCACTCCACAAAATAGCTCTTCGTGGCAAGAATTCTAAGATGAAATTCCAAGTTGAACGAACGTGCTACTCCTAAACAAACCATATTATACACAAAAAAGCCTCTGTCTTCTGTATGAAAAGCTATGCGCACTAGGTCTCTCTCTCTCTCTCTCTCTCTCTCTCTCTCTCTCTCTCTTCTCCTCTCTCTCTCTCTCTCTCTCTCTCTCTTCCCTCTCTCCTCTCTCCTCTCTCTCTCTGTCTCTCTGTCTGTCTGCCTGTCTGTCTCTCTCTCTCTCCCCTCTTCTTCTCTTCTTCTTCTTTCTCTCTCTTCTATTATCTTCTCTCTTCTTCTTTCTTCTTCCTTCTCTCTCTCTCTCTCTCTCTCTCTCTCTCTCTCTCTCTCTCTTCCTCTCCTCTCTCTCCCTTCCTCTCTCCTTCTCCCTCTCTCCTCTCTCTCTCCCTCTTCTCTTCTCTTTGTCTCTCCCTTTCTCCGCCCATTTCTTCTTGGTGTTTCTTCTTCCTTGTGCATCTCCTAATCCTCCTCAGCTCTTCCTCCTCCTCCTCCTCCTCCTTCTCCTTCTCCTTCTTTATGTTAGCTGTCAGTTTCACTGAGCATTTTGTTTCTTTTAAACATATGTTTTTTCTATAACTTTCCTGTCATTGAATTAATTCTAAAATGAAACGCAACCAAAAGAAAACAACACATACACAACAACTATATCACCACTACCACCAACGACGACGACGACAACTACAACAAACAACAAAGTAAAAGCTGAAAAGAAAGACGTCTATAAAGGCGTATGGTGTCCTGCTTCTAGCACAGAGCACTGGCACCGTTGCACAGTCTGCATGTATTATTTGCAGACGTTTACGGTCAACACGCAGCAGCGGTGATACAACAAACGCGGCCAGCAATTCCATGACACCAGAGACTAAGGGACCTCACTAATACCCCCCAGAACGACAAGACACCAAAGCAGTAAACAAGGTAATTATTATGTAAGGCTTCAGAGGAATTCGAACCCCTGCCTGTGATGGCGAAAGCAGTCATCCGTCACCTAGCTGTGCCGATGCCCCGTGCCGTTGCGGCCTAGGATTCGCCTTTACAAGACACCATCGTCCACACGCCACTAAAAAAAATTGTGCACTAAAGCATCACACAATCCATGTGTATGTTTCAGGCAGAGTAGTAGCAGTATACAGCTGAGTCATACAATAGATGTAAGCTGAATACAGCTCACACTGAACAACTCGCGCCAATCCTTTCATTTGTTTGTAAGGATCCTTTCGGATGGCATACAGTCCAGAACTACATGGACTCGCCTATACCTGAAGACAGATTTCAGGTTCTAGAGTTTAAACCTGTACTCTCTGTCTCTGCGTGAGCTGGGCTTCCTGAAAGCAGCATTTCCATTCCTTTTATTTCTAATCTATTTGTCCGGAACCATCTGGTATGTGTCTTGATGGGAACATGGAAGAAAAGAAGGAGGAACAACTTCCATACCCGACCACAATTCTGAGGACAAAGTAATTGTACCTGACTGCAAGTACTCGATTTCTTATTCATGATCTTGGTGCGTTTCTGGTGTGTTACCACACGGAAGGTGTTTAGCCCATGGGGTATGCAAGCCCCAGTTACCACCCTTGACTGCTTGCC
>JADBJO010001566.1:268807-276307 GCA_016801955.1 Conus betulinus | reverse complement strand
CTCTCTCTATATCTAGTTTGTCTGACACCGTTCTCTGCCAACATCGCCATCATCCAGCAAAGTCAGATCCGGAAAGAGATTCCGGCTGCTTGGAACATTTTTCCATTCGTTCCCCGTTGGCATTGACGAATAGAGTTGTCTAACTTCACATGATGGAACGCTGGCTACCGTCTAGCCAGTACTGTAAACACTGAACCATGTGATGTCCAACTTTATCCTGGCTAGGAAGTTGGTGGGTTTTTTTTTTTTCAGGTCGTGTAATTCTGAATTGAGAGTCTCGTTTCAGCACTCCACCCTCTGTCTGTTTGTCTCTGTCTCTCTCTTAGCATCTACTGACCCTCCTTTCTCTCCTCGGCTTTACATTTCTCTCTCTCTCTCTCTCTCTCTCTCTCTCTCTCTCTCTCTCTCTCTCTCTCTCTCTCTCCTCTATGCATTTCCCCTCCACCAGCCTTTTTTCCCCCCCCCCCCTTCAGCTGACTCCAACTGTCTTTGCAATCTATACCTCTGCTGTTTGTTCTTCCCATCCCGGCACAAAACACATCTCTCGAGGTAAGAAAAAGAATGCGTCTTAGAACGTCATGGGACTGTGATTGGTCTCACTGGGCTTGGTTTGTCGATAACGGTATGGTCTACAGAACCAGTTATGGAGAAGAAATAGAACAAGACGACAAGACAAAGAGAGAGAGAGAGAGAGAGAGAGAGAGAGAGAGAGAGAGAGTGAGAGATGGAGAGAGAGAAAAGACAGAGAGAGAGAGAGACATAAAGAGAGAAATGGAGAGAGATAGAGAGAAGAGAGAGAGAGAGAAAGAAGAGACAAAACAGGAAAGAGAGGAAGAGAGAGAGAGACCAGTGAGAGAGAGAAAGACAGAGACCGAAGAGAGAGAGAGAGAGAGAGAGAGAGAGAGAGAGAGAGAGAGAGACTTACAGACAGACACACAAACAGACAAACAGACAGAGAGACAGACAGACACAGTAAAAGCCCGAGACTAGGAGAGAGACCAAAGAAGACAGCAGACATGGAGACAGAACTTGGTGCACTGTCCGCCATAAAACCGGGTAATGGCAACAGCACACCCCGATAACGACTGGTCAAACAGAACCAGCTCCCTCTCTCGCCAACCTTACCCCCTCCCTCTTCCCCCCTACTGATTTCCCTTCGCCCCCCCCCCCCCCCCCCCCCCCCCCGCCCCCCCCCTCGCCTTTCTGCACCCCCTCTCCTTTACCCCCCGCCTTCACGTGCCATCGCTCCTTTTTGTAATTGTCTTTTATTCTTTACTGTCACCCGGCCTTTGCTGCTGCCCCCCCCCCCTCTCTCTCTCTCTCTCTCTCTCCTCTCTCTCTCTCTCTCTCTCTCTCTCTCTCTCTCTCTCTCTGTTTCTCATTCTGCCCATCACGTATACTTTCTATTATCCACAAAGGGATGTTGGGGGTTATACACCCTCCCTTCTCTTCTCGCCACGGCCCGAAACGAAGACGTTAGGAAAACAGGACTGTCTGGGAGGTTTATTGACCGCCGAGCCAATATCATGGACCATGGTGGAAAATAACATGGATCGAATTAGCCACTGGGGAAAGGGAGCTTCGCGGGTGGCCTACTACCACTGCCTAGTCAGCGAGAAAACTCTAGATTCTTGGTTTGAATCTAGAAAGTGGCGGGGGGAGGGGGTCTCTCTCTCTCTCTCTCTCTCTCCTCTCTCTCTCTCTCTCTCTCTCCTCCCTCCCTCTCTCTCTCTCTCTCTCCCCCCTCTCTCTCTCTCCGTCTATCTGTGTCTCTGTATCTGTTTCTGTCTCTCGCTTACATTCTTTTCTGTTAGGTATAAACATAATGGGCTAAGTGCTAGTCTTTCGGAGCAAAACATAATCGAAGGTCTTGTGTACAGGATAGACTCCGTGCATGTAAAGAAAAGAACGAAAGAGAGAGAGAGAGAGAGAGGAGAGAGAGAGAGAGAGAGAGAGAGAAGAGAGAGGAGAGAGAGAGAGAGAGAGAGAGAGAGAGAGAGAGAGAGAGAGAGAGAAGAGAAACCGACGTGAGATAGATTCTAGTTCATCAAATCAAATCTGATGGAACTCCCTGTGTGAAACGAAAGCGGAACAGTGGAAGCACACAACTCAGGGGACCGAAAAAAGTATACAGTTTAGCCAGCAGCTCAAGGAGTCTGCTTTCCAAGCCTAAGTTCTCACCGCAGAAGTTGGAGCAAGAGGGTTGGTAGGTTCTACCTATGATCCCACCAGACACTTCTCGATTTCTGATAACGAAGACGAACAGGACCCTAACTAAACGCAATGTCAGAAGCATCTGAAAAGAGTTCCAGCGTCCGGTTGAAGAGAACAAAGGTACACTTCACAAAGCTCTAATGTCTCGGCTTACGATTGTCCGACAGCAAAGTGGCCAAGACATTCCGTCACAAAGTTCCCGGCATTCCTGGAGGTGCAGGTCCAAATCCAGGCAGCAGCAGAAAAGGTCATAGCGGAAAGACACCCAGTAGCCCTGACCTGATTCCAGCCCAGCCGTCTTAGAGTGTCAGGACTGCAGGACCAAAACAGTCTGTGCATCATCTTTTGTTTGAATGCTCAGTGTTGACCCCGCTCTATCAGGAGAAAGGTATTCAGATGAATAACTCTGAGAATGTCAATACTGTCTTACATGGTTCATATGTTGCTGAAATTGCCACGGGTTATTTCGCAGTCACAGGTTGCAAAATTTTTATAAAGATCAACAATTTTGTGTACCACTAGGGTGTTTCACTGATGTAAATATGCATATATCAGAAGCGGGTTGAAAGTACTAACGTGGAGGTAAGTGTGGAGGTTTTTTAAATTTTTTTTTTTTATAAAAGTGTCTAATATCATCTGGTGATGAAGAGACATTAAACAAACCACTGAACTGAACTGAACCGAACCGAAACAGTCGCAGGAGGCAGGAGTCTTCTGTGACGACGTTCTGCTGTTCTTCTGCTCTCTCTCTCTCAAAACATTCTTTGCATTGTGTAACTTCTACGTTAAAACATATTTATTTTATGCCCACTTCGGGTTACTCTCCTATGGGGAGGACTTGACACCACAGCAGAAAACCACCCTAATTTCTCCGCGCTTTTTTGTTCTTCATGGTCCGCAAAGGGAATTTTCTACTGGTACAAGAAGACTTCTTAGCGCACATTCTTTTATGTGTATTGAGTCCTTGCGTCACAGGGGATCTCGGTTTCGCTGCCCCCTCATCCAAAAAAACAGTATTCCGGCCACTGTTTGAAGTGAAAAAGAAGACGGGGATGGGGGAAAAATCAAAGCGTTCTGTCTGCCAGACTCTGTCTACTGACCCGGGGATTCTCTGGCATCTGACAGGGGAAGTGACTGATCGTAAAAGTACACCGTCATAAATGACCTGGGGGCAAACCTGATGAACTCTTCACACACTGAAAACATTCCCTGTCTGCCCGTCCGTTTGTTTGTCTGTCTGTGTCTCTCCCTGAGTATGTGTATGTATGTGTGTGTGTATATGTGTGTGTGTGTGTGTGTGTGTGTGTGTGTGTGTGTGTGTGTGTGTGTGTGTGTGTGTGTGTGTGTGTGTGTGTGTGTGTGTGTGTGTGTGTGTGTGTGTGTGTGTGTGTGTGAGAGAGAGAGAGAGAGAGAGAGAGAGAGAGAGAGAGAGAGACAGACAGATAGACAGACAGACACACAGACAAAGAAATAGAAATTGAGAGAGGGGGAATTTGAGAGAGACAGAGACAGACAGAGAAAGAAAGAGAGATTAATTGATTGATTGATAATCTGTATTTCCAAGGGTAACAGATAAGCAAATGTATACTTTTTTCATCAGGCCCGTGACTGGCAACTAAGCATTAAACCTTACCAAAATATTTTACAAACATAATGAGTTATTTATCCGGACAGAGAGAGAGAGAGAGAGAGAGAGAGAGAGAGAGAGAGAGAGAGAGAGAGAGAGAGAGAGAGAGAGAGGAATGTATTGAAAACTAGAAGTACACTCGGGAGAACACTGATTTCTGCCAAGATCCAGCGGACCTTTGACCCGGATCCGTATGAGTATTTAATCGGAACATCCTTAGCCCCATATTTTTGTCTTCCCACCAAGCTTGGTGACAACTGGTTCAGAAGTGTTATCTCTGATTGAATGCACATTGGATCCGCCCATCCATCCGGATCCGCTACACACATTCGCACTTCCCTTCAATGCGTTCTTTCACAGGCCACATTCCATTTTATTCCGGCAAGTTTCGGTAGAGTTGAGTCCGCAGATATTGCGTAATCTTGGTAAGAGGTAGGCAACCACACCAACAGACACAGGTCCCGATTGAGCCTCCTTGGCGAAGGCAGTTATATATCGTACACTAATAAACTCTGTTCATGAGACTTGTCCTCACTCGTGCCTCTTACCTCCCTTCCCTTCTCCCCCCTGCCTGACCTTTCCCTTCGTCCATACTCTGGTCTACCATCCTCCTTCCTCCCAGCCTTTGCTCCCTCCCTCCCCCCCCTCCTCCTCTCTCTCTCTCTTCTCTCTCTCTCTCTCTCTCTCTCCCTCTCTCCGTCTCTCCCCCTCTCTCCGTCTCTCCTCTCTCTCTCTCGCTCTCTCTCCTCTACCCCCTCTCTCTCTTCTCTCTCTCTCTCTCTCTCTCCTCTCTCTCTCTCTCTCTCTCTTCTTCTTCTTCTTCTTCTCTTCTTCTCTCTCTCTCTCTCTCTCTCTCTCTCTCTCTCTCTCGCTCGCTCTCGCTCACTCTCTGATCTCTCTACTGTGTCCTCATTCCCATGTACACTTTCTATTATTGGCCGGCAGACTCTGTTTGCCTTTCCTCCTGCAAGTCTTTGAGTAGGACGATACCAATTTATCTGGGAAGATTCAGAGGTCTAAGAGATTCAGTGTGGGTTTAACGTCCTCAGATTGCGCAACATACCGTTATCCTCCGTGACATTTGCCTGGCTCGGGGTATGAAATACCGCGAATAATGTGTAACAATCATAAAATGTTTCTTATGGTATACTGGAGGGAAGGAGGGGAGGGAAGGGTGGATGGGAGAGAACGTGGTGGGGGTACGGTGGAGGTGAAGGACAAGGGTGGGAATAAGAGCTGCGCGGTGATCAGAAAATGTTCCTTTTGGGCTTCTTGGCCTTCAAACGCAATATTCGTCTTGGCGTTCCTTTTCCGTAAAAGAGGATTGTAAACAGAACGAAAGCGCAATTAGAAACTGTGTGTGTCTAAGCTTTCTGGTTTAATCTTTTTATTTTCATTTTCATTTCGAAGCTTTGTCAGACTTTTTTGTCCGTGTTTTCAGCTTTCGGAAACATGTTTGTCTTTGTTTAAACTGTCTCAGTATTTTCATCTTAACTCTTCTTTCTTTCTTCTTTCTTCTTCTTCTTCTTCTTCTTTTCTTCTTCTTCTTCTTCTTCTTCTTCTTCTTCTTCTTCTTCTTCTTCTTCTTCTTCTTTTTTCTTCTTCTTCTCTTCTTCTTCTTCTTCTTCTTCTTCTTCTTTCTTCTTCTTCTTCTTCTTCTTCTTCTTCTTCTTCTTCTTCTTCTTCTTCTTCTTCTTCTCGCCCTGTTTTAGTTTTCTCGATCTTTTCACATATCTTTCTTTCAGTTTTTGAAGACCAACGGAACTACCAGAACCCTCACTGGAGGATTACTGCTTATGCTGCCTTCGCCCTAAAATAAGCCTGTCTGCAAGCCTGTCTTTTCAACTCAGGAATTTCACTGGACGGATTTAGATGAAAGTTCTGCTCCCGGTTTGGAGATTGCAGTAATCCGGGCCCAGGTTTCAGAATCGTTTCTACTTTAACATGGCCTGTGTCAACCCGTGAGTCCTATAAACTGGTGGGGAAGTGTCCGTTGTCTCAAAACTGGAAATTTGTAGACGCAGTTTTTAAATTCTATGGATTTGTGTCTCCAGTTTGTGTTCCCCTACAAGCTGTGTCTTTTACATTTTCGCCTTTTGATTTGTAGACAAATCTAGTACTAATTTTTAACATATCAAAAAAAATTCTCACTTTCCTCTTCAGCAGGTGCTGTTCTTTGCTTTTTTGGAGACACTTTTCATCTATGCATGCGGATGGATCAACTCGACTTTGGAGAAGAAACTTTTTGTTTACTTGGAAGCGTCTCTCATCAGCAAGTTGCCAGGATCCAGCAGCGAGCCTGAAGAGCTCTTTACAGAACGAAACAGCCGTCGTTTGCTGATTGTGCTGAACTTCGCTCTGGAGGAACAAAAAATTTAACAGAGCACTCACTGGGAAAGGACGGCGTCTCGTGCTCCCTTGCGGTTCAATGCAAATCTGACTTTAAACACGAATTTCAACTGCGACGGATTATAATGTTTGCTCCATTCCTGTCCATAAAGCAAAGGCATCTGGGCCCAGGTTTTATTTCCATATCTCTTTATGCATGTTCTACATCAGCCTTTGAACCCTCCAAGCTTTTGTGGAGCAGTGTGCGCTGTTTAAGTTTGGGGTTTTGTGAAAGTGATTTTAATCCCTGTGCATTTCTATCAGCATTCACTGGACCCTACAGACAGTGTCCTCTCCACGTCCACTTTTTTGACGTGTAGACCGACATTTTATCTACAACTTCATTTACATTTTCCATTAACCCCAATTCAAATGCGGGGTTCTCCTTTGTTTGTTTGTGTCTTTGAAGACAGTTTTCATCTATACTCAAAGATCCGCTAGATTTTGAAGGGATTTTTTTTTTTAAGTGCTCCTCATCAGCAGATAGTCAGGTCCAGTTCAAAGCGCGATGAGCTCTTCGCAGAGCGAAACAGAAAAAGTCACAAATCTATGCTGGGACACCCGACCCCTCCCCCCTCCCCCCTCACTTTAGAGGAACAACACAAGTTTGACAGAAGACTCTTTACAGAAAAATTACTTCTCATGCCCCTTTGCATGTGAATCTGTCTTTTAAAGTTACATGTCTATACCTGGGACGGATTGGACGTTTCCGCCACTCCTTGTCTGGATATTAAAGACACGCGCGCGCCCAGATTTCATTTTCTAGTATAATTGCATCGCTATTGGTGCAGACTTGCTGCGACATTCACCTAGCCTGCGGAAAAGGTGGTCAAGGGATATAATAGCACTCAAGTAGGAAGCGAGACAACCTTGGATAACTGATTCAAGTCTCGTGTTCTTAGGGGATAGAGGGGTGGAGTGGGATGAGGGAGCCCTATCTCCGGCCCCCATCCCTACCGCCCGTTTCCACCAACCTAGACTTTAAGGTCTGGGTGCTAGTCTTTCTGGTGTGACAATAAACCAGGGGTAGAATGCGTTTAGATTGGAAAAAAAGAACATATGGCAACAAAATGATTGCCCTCGCCAAATTCTGCTGACAATTCCACCTGGCTGGAGAGCAAAGGAAGGAGATGAAGGAGGAGGAGGAGGAGGAGGAGGAGAGGAGGAGAAGAAGAAGAGAGGAGGAGGAGAGAGAGGAGGAGGAGGAGAGAGGAGGAGGAGGAGGAGGAGGAGAGGAAGAAGAAGAAGAAGAAGAAGAAGAATGATGATGA
>JADBJO010001566.1:228807-236307 GCA_016801955.1 Conus betulinus | reverse complement strand
TATATATTAGTCCAGCATCCCTTTGTCCACAGTAGCAGGAGGAGGGGAGGGTAGGTGAGGGAGGGGACGTGTGGGGTGGGTGGAAGCTACACAAAGGGGTACTAGATCCATCCCTGGGTTTAATTAAGCAGGAGGAGGGGGAAGTGTGGGGAAAGAGGAGGGTAATCCTTGACCGATTGACAAAGTAACTGGGTGACAGAGAGCAGAAGGGGAACCAGGTTGGAGAGGGAGGATTGGGAGGGAGGATGGGTTATGGAGGGTGTTTTTGGGGGGAGGAGGGGGGGGTGTGGGAGACAGCAGAAGATGGGGAGAGAAACGTGAGAGGGTTAATCATCTTTTCATATATCTGACACGACCAGGAGAGAGTGCGAAGACCAGAGGTTTGTGGGAGTAGTGGGGTAGGGTAGGGTGTGTTGGTGGGAGGCATTCGAAAATGGAAACAAAAACAGAGCAGAGCACAAAGAGGCAGCAGATGTTCAGAGTTCAAAACAACAATGCTTCAGTCGTCGTTTTTTTTATAAAATTCATTGTTTTTAGCTAGAGGTTCTTTACTGAGGTAGAGGGTTAGTCGGGGCAGTGGGTGCAATTGAGAGAGAGAGAGAGAGCAGAGTAGAGAGAGAGAGAGAGAGAGAGAGAGATATAGAGAGACAGAGGAGAGTGAGGGCAGACAGACAGCAAGAACAGATCGACAGACAGAGAGTGTATGATGCATGTGCACATGGGTTGGAGTGGGTTGGTGGGTGCTGTTGTGGATGGGGACGCATTCGAAAAAGGAAACAAAAGTGGAGCAGAACAACAATAGGCGTGGGTGCCCACACAGTTCAAAGCAACAATGCTTCACTCGTCGTTTCTATAACTTACTCTTTTATTTTATATATTTCTTCAGTTATTGTTTATCTATTACTTTACTGAGCTAGAGGTGATTGGGGGTAGGCAGTGGCAGTGGTGAGTGAGAGAAAGAGACGAGAGTGAGAGAGACAGAGTAAAAACACGAGGAACAGACAGACAGACAGACAGACTGACAGACAGAGCGTATGGGCAGTCGCACACGTTCTTTAAAAATTCACTTTCAAGAAAGAAGAAAACAACCGATGAATTATTCATCTAACTATTCTGCACTTACTGGGCCAGTGGCAGAGAAAAAACAGAACCCTGGTTTATCCTCATCTGTTGGAACCGGTATCTTTTTGAAGTCTGCCGCAACACGCATATGATTACGTTCTTCCTTCAGACAGGCCAAGCACTCCTGCCCTTTTTTCTGTCTTGCTTTCTGTCTGTCCATCTGTCTATCTATCTGTCTGATCCCCTACTCACACCCACATCCCTGCACACTCTCTCTCTCTCTCTCTCGTCTCTCCCCCCCTCTCTGTGTGCCTGAAATATCAAGTTTTGCTCGCTCGCTCACTCTCTCTGTGTCTCTCCACTTCACCCCTCCCATCCTCTCTCCTCTCACTGTGTGTGTGTGTGGTGTGTGTGTGTTTGTGGTGTGTGTGTGTGTGTGTGTGGTGTGTGTGCCTGAAATATCAAGTTTTGCTGCTCGCTCGCTCTCCTCTCTTCTCCTGTATCTCTCCACTTCACCCCCTCCCATCCTCTCTCCTCACTGTCTCTTCCTCTCTCACTCTCCCTCTCTCTCTCTCTCTGATTGTGTACCTGAAAATCTCAGTTTTACTCTCTCTCTTTCTCTTTTTCCTCCATTCCACCCTTCCAACCCCCCCCCCTCTCTATGTCTCTCTGTCTGTTTCGCTGTCCTCTTTCTCTCTCTGTCTCTCTGTATTTCTCTCTTGTTCACCCCTCCCACTCTATGTCTGTCTAAATTCTTTTTCTGTTCTGCCCAGACCCACACTCTCTCTCTCTCATCTCTCTCTCTTCCCCCCCCCCCCCCCCCCCCCTCCACCTCCACCCCCCCCTTTCTGTGTTTACATGATTGGCAGCCCAAACGAATCATTACGATCTCATTATTTCTGAAGAGCTCCATCGTGAGGTTTTACACTGTCATCAGAGCTGAACTGCCGGCCACTATTATATTAGTCCAGCATCCCTTTGTTCCACAGTAGCAGGAGGAGAGGGGAGGGGTGGGATGGGGAAAGAGGTTAAGGTAGGTTAAGCTACGCAAAGGGTCTAGATCCGAACGATTGACAAAGTAACTGGTGATAGGGAGCAGAAGAGTGACTGACTGGTGGGATGGGGGTGGGGGGTGGGGGTTATGGGGGGGGGGGGAGTAGGAGGAGGAGGAGACAGCAGATGGGGAGAAGGGATAGAGGTAATCAATCTCTTCATATATATCTGACACGAGCAGGAGAGACCAGAGGTTGGGGCGAAGTGGGGTGGGTGTGGTGTGGTGGGGGTGGGTGGGATAGGATAGGGAGAGGTGGAATGGGATGGGAAAGAGAGCAGTCTAAAAAGCAAAACAAGAGCAGAGCTGAGCACAATATGTAGGCAGTGGGCGTTCTGAGTTTAAAACGACAATGCTTCAGTCGTCGTTTTATTTTTTAAAAATTTAAATTCATTCTTTATTTTCATTTACTTACTGTTCTATGTATTTCTTTACTGTGTGCTAGAAGTGAGTTGCGATGGGCGTGGGAATCGAGAGAGAGAAAGGGGAGGGGGGTGGGAAGAGACAGACAGACAGACAAGTAGAGAGAGAGTGACAGAGACAGAGAGAAGAGAGAGAGAGACAGAGAGAAAGAGAGATAGAGAGAGACAGACAGAGAGAGATAGAGAAAGAGAAAAACAGAGAGAGACAGACAAAAGACACACACACAGATAGAAAGATAAGATAGATAGAGAGAGAGAGAGAGAGAGAGATTGACAGAGAGACGGAGACAGATTCAGACAGACAGACACAGTGACAGACAGACAGACAGAGACAGACTGAGACAGAGACAGAGAGAAAGACAGAGACAGAGACCCCGAGAGAGACAGACAGACAGAGAGAGAGAGAGAGAGAGAGACCGAGAGAGACCGAGAGAGACAAGAGAGAGACACAGAGAGAGAGAGTCAGAGTGCAACTTCAGCCAACTAATGCTTACATCGGTACGAAGAGTAGAAACACACCACAACAACAACGTACAGACACATGAATGGGGGAGACAAACGGCTGATGAACGCTAACTGTAACCACTGCAGACGGCGTGTTGATAGCTGAGAGGGGGCACTGGAGGCTTGTATTTGTACTTCCCAGAGGAACTGACAAGCAACCCATACATTAGAGACATAGTATGCGAGATAAGATGAGTGCACGCCTAACAGTTTTCAGGCATTTGTAAGCGGCGTGCCCTGAGTTCGTCCTTACAATCTCATGGCCTGGAGCTATTTCGAACAAATTCTTGCGCCTGAACTAGTTTTTTCCCCCCTCCGCTGCTAAACTGATCAACAGGATATTGTTTGGTCAGTCAGTGGGGGACTGCGTCTCTTAGGAGATCCAAGTAAAGGCTGTTCTGCACAATTCTTAGCTGCTGACAATGCTTGGGTTATCAATAAACAGCAGGGCGTGACCACTCTGACTGTTGGGCAGCTTTTTGTACCTCCCTTGCGTTCGGTCCTTCAATGGGTCCTCAAGCAAAGGCTCAAAGATTCTGCCGAGCATTTCTTTCGTTTTACTTCTCTACCCTTCGCTGGCTGCTTTATGGTGCTGTTGGGTTCTATATTTTTTTAACCTTTGGTGGTGAGAATTAGAGACCGTGGCTTATTGCCATTTGATGCCACGGGAGCACAGATACAATTAGCCGTGCCTCTTTGATGAGTCTGAAACAGCAGACGAAAGAAACCTCTGAGCATGCAAAATAAATGGTACTATCATCATGATGGATACAATGGTTCCCATTCGCTGCTAGTGAAGGGTTTAATATCTCTAAACGTGTTCCCCTGATTTTTCGTTCTCATTTTCGTACTAAACTGTCATCCCCCCCCCCCCCCCCCCCCCCCCCCCCGCCCCCCCCCCCCCCCCCCCCCCCCCCCCTCTTCCTTTTTTCTTTAAAAAAAAAAGTCTTCGCCAAGTTATTAGTGTAACGACGGAGGAATTGTTAGCCTACACTTGTTTCCCCCCACTACTAAATTGTTTCAACATGAAATTATAGCCGGTGAGAATCAAACAAAATTCTACAGGCACCGAAATGAAGAAATGGAAAAGACGCTAGACTGGCCATACACTACCAACGCTTCCTGCCAGTGCCACAGCAGACAGAACACTCAGCTGGAACCCACAGGGCAAAAAGGACAGTGGAACGATCTCGCCCAATTTCAGTGGCGTCGGCGCTTGGACTCTGAATGGACAGCAGCTGGACTGACCTGCGCCCAGTCTAAGAGGTCAGCTCAGGACCCCGACTGCTGAAGGCGTGTTGCCATAGTTCTCTCCCTGTGTTTCTCAGGTCCTATCCCATGCTGTCATATCGCACGTCTCTATGTTCCCACGTTTCGTGAATATATTCCCACGTCTCTATGTTCCCAAACACTTATGTTTCCACATCTCCATGTTCCCCCGGCTGTATGTCCCCAACTGTCTACGTTCGCATATGGGGGTCCCTAGTCGAACACCAAACAAGATGGTATATGGAGACTAAGTAGATATCATATACTTGTTACTTCTTATGTTAACTGTGTTAGATACTGGATACGACTGTTGGATATGGAACAATACAGAATTCCCAAACAAGCTTACAGAATGCTTCTTTCTTTAGATACAGAGGGAAAAGACTGTTGGGTAAGTGAGATAAGACACATTTATGTGAAACAGGTTTCTCTTATGTATGGCTTTGCCAGTCGGGCTGGTAACGTCGGTGCATTTGTAAAGATATTTAAACAAAGAGTCGTTGATATGTTCATTCAAGAATGGTCAGGTACTATTGGAGATACGGACAGGTATGAATTGTACAGGTCTTTCAAAACTATTTTCGGAAAACAACAATTCATTTCGTTCATCGACATGTATTGTTTTAGAGTAGCTACGTCACTAATTCGGTCCCCGGTACATTTCCTCTAAATAATAATTCAGACGGAGAGAGAGTGAGAGACAGAGACAGACTGACATAGACAGACAGACAGACAAGAGACACAGAGAGAGAGAGACAGAGACAGAGAGAGAGAGGCAGACAAACACAGACAGATACACAGACAGAAAGGGAAGAGAGAGAGAGAGAGAGAGAGAGAGAGAGAGAGAGAGAGAGAGAAAGAGAGAGAGAGCAAGACAGGAACAGAGTCAGAAAAGACAGAGAGACTGATAGAAAGACAGAGAGAGACACACACAGAGAGAGACAGAGAGAGACTGACATAGACAGACAGACAGACAGACAGACAGAGACACAGAGAGAGAGAGAGAGAGAGAGAGAGAGACAGACAGACAGACAGACAGAGAGAGAGAGAGGCAGACAAACACAGACAGACACACAGACAGAAAGGGAAGAGAAGAGAAGAGAAGAGAGAGAGAGAGAGAGAGAGAGAGAGAGAGAGAGAGAGAGAGAGGCAAGACAGGAACAGAGTCAGAAAAGAGAGAGAGAGAGAGACTGATAGAAAAAGACAGAGAGAGAGGGCACACAGAGAGAGAGACTGAGAGAGACACAGACAGAAAAGAGAGAGAGAGACACAAAGAGACAGAGAGAGAGAGAGAGAGAGAGAGAGAAAGAGAGACAGAGAGAGAGAGACAGGAGAGAAAGAGACAGAGACAGACAGACAGACAGACAGAGAAAGTCACAGTGAAGCCTCAGCCAGAAAGGTTAATGCTGACAACGGCAGGGAGAGGAGCACACACAAAAAAGCACGCACACGTACACCCCTAGTGGACAGGAAAAGCTGACAAGGCCTGCTGAATAGCTCACTGGCACCACGGCAGTCAGCAATGCCGATAGGTCAGCGGAGGCACCGGGACCAGTGTTGAGGGACTGTTTCCAGGTGGGACCTGACTGACAGGGCGGACAGACAGACAGACAGACAGACAGACAGACAGAAATGTATGAGGATTACGTTACGATGAGCATGGTAATTACAGGAGAAGTATAATTACCACACTCATCGTAACTTAACTGGACGTTCATCTTCGTCGTTTACGTTTGGCGGTCGCCATTTTGACCCATTAGTTCTTGTGTGGACGATGGGTGCATTTACTTGATGTGTTCATAACGAAAACACGTGCGTGGATACAGTGCGTGAATCATGCCTGGAGAACAGTCCCTGGCACAGCTGGGAAAGTTTGGCAGAGGAAAAATAAATGAAGGTAAAGGTGAGAAATTAGGAAGAACAGAGCGTGCGGGAAATAAAGAGCAGATGCGAGGGAGAAGGATGGAGGGGGGGGGGGGGGAACGGAACGAAGAGAGAGAGAGAGAGAGAGAGAGAGAGAGAGAGAGAGAGAGAGAGAGAGAGAAGCTGACAGCAGACAGACCACACCAGGCCAGGCCAGACCAGACAAACAAGAAAGACAGACGCATGAAAGGAAATTACAAGACGAATAACAGATAAAAAGAGAGAGAAAGAAGAGAGAGAGAGAGAGAGAGAGAGAGAGCCAGAGAGAGCCAGAGAGAGAGAGAGAGAGAGAGAGAGAGAGAGAGAGAGAGAGAGAGAAGAATACAGTAACAAAGTCAAGGATGAAAATGAAACAACCAAAAAAAAAAAAACTAAAAGACATGTCATAAGAATCCCGAAACAGATAGAGAAAAGCACAAAAAGACAAAGAAGGAAGAAAGACAAGGACGAAAGAAACAAGAAAGAAAGAAATACGAAGAAAACGAGAAAGACCAGGAATAACGATAAACAGGAAGACAAACAAAACAGAAAAGACAGGATAGAGGGGGAATAAAGACAAGAAAGAAAGAAAGACAAAAAGAGAAACACGAGTAAGAAAACACGAAGGACAAAGAAAGGAAGTAAGAACGAAAGACCCGGAAGAAAAAAAAATGAAAGGCAAAGAAGAAAGAATGATAGGCAAGAAAGAAAGAATGAAGGCTATGAAGAAAGACAAGGAAAAGAAGGACAGATATGGTGGAAAACAAAAAAAGGAAGAAAGAACTCACGACAAGGATGAAAGAACGAGAAAAAGAAAGACAAAGAAGTGTAAATAACTTAAAGAAGAGAGAAAGACATAACGAAAGACAGACAAAGAGGAAATAAAGCAGAAAAAATACCAAGAACGAACAAAGAAATACAAAGAAGAGAGAAAGACTTGGAAGAAAAGAAAGAGTGTCAAAGAAGGAAAGAAAGGCACAAAATAGTCAAAGAAACAAAACAAAAAAGACTAAAAGGAGAGCCAACAAAGACGTGAAGGGGGAAGAAAAATCGAGGGAGAAAGAAACAAAGGCAAGAAGAAAAAAAGGAACGAACTAGAGAAGAAGAAAGAAAGAAAGAAAGAAAAGAAAGAAAGAAATACTGAAACAAAGACAGAAAGACAAGCTAGCATAAAAGAACGGAAAAGAGAACAAAGGCAGACAGACAAGCTAGCACGAAAGAACAAAAGAAAGAAAGACAGACAGAACGAAAGTCGAGGAGAAAGAAAGAAAGAAAGGAAAAGAAAGAAAA
>JADBJO010001566.1:211307-216307 GCA_016801955.1 Conus betulinus | reverse complement strand
CGTCTATTATCTCTGACTATATTGGTGGGTTGTGTTATATTACAGTCATGTTGAACGTTCATTCAGACCAACCACGTCTATATATCTGTCTATATTTTCATGTACATCTGTTCATTTCCTTGTTTGTCTGTCTGTTTGAGCGAAATTGTAAAATGTGGCCCAAAGACGAAGCAATAAAAATATTGCTACATCTTTGTTGTACGGTTCAAAGCTCGGATCCAAGATCCGTCAAACCGTGGCTGGGGTCTGCGCTCTCCCGACAGCCCGTCCAGTTCTGCACTAATTTTCAGTGCAGAAGAGTTCCTTCTTTCTCCTTCCTGGCTCCTCGTGCCACTCACAGAATCATTTATCACACCGAAAGCGCCAGACAGACTGTGGATGTTCTGGCATCTCTAATCTTCATGCAGGCCACGTCTGTATTGGATGCCCGTGTCTAAGGTCTGAATTACAGTGGTGTGTCATATTGTTGAGATTTTCACAGAAAGCGAATGTCGTTTTTTTCTTTGATATTTCGCAGCGATTTCAAAGCCTGCAGAGTTATGCGCTGCATGGGCCTACAGTAGCTATTTTCGCATCTACATGCAGGTTAAGGTCTGCATCGACGTTATTTTTATTTCATTCATCGCAGTGGGACACGGTCTTCGTCATATTCTTTCTCTCCTTCCTTCATCTTCTTTTCTCTAGCCCGTCGCCACCACCCCCCCCCTCTCTCTCTCTCTCTCCTTCTCCTCTCCCCTTTCCATTCCTTCCTTCCCTTCCCCTATTTCTATCGCTCACTCCCCTAAATCTCTCTTCCTCCTCCCATCTTCTCCCTACCTTCCGCCTCTCTCTCTATCCCACTCATTCCCCTCTCTCTTTTACACACACACACACACACACACACACACACACACACACACACACGCACACACACACACACACACACATCTGTCTGTCTGTCTATGTATGTTTGTATGTATGTATGTATGTATGTATGTATGTATGTATGTATGTATGTATGTGGCATGTATGTATGTATGTATGTATGTATGTATGTATGTATGTTGTATGTATATACATACATATTCTAAATCTCTTTCTTCTACTTCTTCTTTTTATTCTCCTCCTGTACGTTCTTCTTCTTCTTCGTCTTCGTCTTCGTCTTCTTCTTCTTCTTCTTCGTCTTCTTCTTCTTCTTCTTCTACTTCTTCTTCTTCTTCTTCAGCTTCTTCTTCTTCTTCTATCTCTCTTATTTTCCTACCACATTTCACGCCTCCATTTCGTTACAGTGACGTTGATGGGCCTACACACCACGTACTCTCCGTTCCCTCAGCTTCGTGCATTCCATTCCATATCTACTACAGCCGATCCCCGTCTCTATTTCATTGGGGCTCCTCTTCACTGCAGCAGCCTTCCCTCTTGCCCCTGCGCAGCGGATCCCTATCGCTGACATCTCTTCCTAAAGCTGATGGTGAAAGACAGGATATGACACTGATAGATGATGGTTGAAGATGCTGAGTGGTTCGAGGTCTTTCTACTCCAACACCTCCTCTTTGTGTGTGCGTGCGTGCGTGCGTGCGTGCGTGCGTGCGTGTGTGTGTGTGTGTGTGCGTGTGCGTGCGTGCGTACGTGCGTCTGTGTGTGTGCGTGCGTACGTGCGTGCGTGCGTCTGTGTGTGTGTGTGTGTGTGTGTGTGTGTGTGTTGTGTGTGTGTGTGTGTGTACAGACACAGGCAGACGAACAGACCGACCGACCGACCGACCGACAGACAGACAGACAGACACACACACACACACACACAACACACATACACACACACATACACACGTGCGCGCGCGCGCGCCGGGATTATAGATATACGGAAAGGGACATTGAGAGAGACACAGCGCAAGATTAATTGCGCGCAAGCACGCATTGCGTACGCAGTAACCCTTCTGCTGGATGTCCAAGGTGTACATTTTTTCCCCGTCTGTATGCCTTGTTCGTGTGTGTATGTATGTGTTGCATATCTATAATTATGTATATACACTATGTATATATATAGCTATATATATATATATATATATATTATATATATAATATTTGTGTGTGTGTGTGTGCGTGTTGTGTGTGTGTGTGTGTGTGTGTGTGTGTGTTGTGTGTGTGTGTGTGTGTGTGAGTGAGTGTGGTGTGTGTGTCTCTCTCTATATCTCTCTCTCTCTCTCCTCTCTCTCTCTCTGTGTGTGTGTGTGTGTGGGTGTGGGGTGGTATCTGTGGTGTGTGTGGGGTGTGTGTGTGTGTGTGTTGGTGGGTGTGTGTGTGTTTGTGTGTGTCCCTCTACTCTCTCCTCTACTCTCTCTCTGTGTGTGTGTGTGTGTGGGTGTGTGTGTGTGGTGTGTGTTGTGTGTCTCTCTCCTCTCTCTCCTGTGTGTGTGTGTGTGTGTGTGTGTGTGTTGTGTGTGTGTGTGCGGTGTGTGTGTGTTGTCTCTGTCTGTGTGTGTGTGTGGTGTGTGTGTGTGGTTGTGTGTCCTGTGTGGGGTGTGTGTGTGTGTGTGTGTGTCTGTGTGTCTGTGTCTATTGCTCTCCCTCTTTCTGGCCTGTGTATTTTCTTTATCTGTCTATCCCTTTATTCTTGTCGTCCTCGCGGTTTTTTTCTTTACTATCCTGTCTGTGTACCTACCTGCACGCTCCACACGCCTGTTAGTTTTTCTCTCGTGTCTCGCTCTCTGTCTGTCTGGCTGTCTGTCGGTCTCTCTCTCTCTCTCTCTCTCTCCTCTCTCTCTCTCTCTCTCTCTCTCTCTCTCTCTCTCCCCTAGTCCTCCTCCTCATCCACCTCCTCCTCCTTTTCCTGCTCACTCCCCTCCCCCTTCCTCCTCCTTCTGCTTTTTCTTCTTTTTTCTTCTTCTTTTTCTTCTTCTTCTCGTCTTCTTCTTCCTCCACCTCCCCACCTCCTTCTTGTCGTCCTCCTCCTCTCCTCCTCCTCTCTTCTTCTTCTTCTTCTTCTTCTGAAGATTTTGCTTCTACTTCTTCTCCGTATATTTCTTCTTTTCATTTCTCTTCTTGGTTTTTTTTTTTCTTTCCTTTATGACTCACTCGATTTTTTTTTTTCGTTTCTTTTGCTTGTTCGCCTGAATCTTCTTTCCTCCCTTCTCAAAACCGTTGTAGATTTTTTTTTTTTGTTAGTCCCTCTGTCTGTCTGTCTGTCTGTCTCTGTCCGTCCCTCTGTCTGTCTGTCTTTCTGTCTCCAATTTTTTTCTTTTCATTTGACGGGTCTGTGTGGGTTTATTTTCACCCCCAAATACCCAGAGGTGCTCATTTGCAAGAGCTCGACTCTTTTCACCAAATTGCAGGTCCCCTCTAACGCCTTACATCGCCCTTCCTTCCCCCCCCCCCCCCCCCCACCCCGTTACCCCCTTATTAAGCCCCAACCACACCACTCCGCAACCATCCTCTTACACCAAACTCATCATAACCCCCTCCCCCACCTCTCCATCCAATTTTTTTTTTCTAAAAACTCTCATCATCTAACGCTACATTCATCAAACTCCACGCTCCTCCCACCTCACCACCCCTCTCCTCCCTTCCCCTGACTTCTCGTCTGTCTGTCTGTCTGTCTCCTGTCTGTCCTCATCACTCAGATTCACTCTGTCCTCTGTCTGTCTCTCTCTCTCTCTATCGACCTCTCTCTCTCTTCTCTCTAGCTCCCTTCTCCTCTACTCTCTCTGTCTATTTGTCTATATGTCGGTCTCTTCTTTCTCTCGCTCTCTTCTCTCTCTCTGTCTTCCTCTTTCTCTGTGTCTCTCTTTATCTTCTGTCTCTGTATCTCTATCTCTGTGTCTCTCTATTCTCTCTGCACCTCTCTGTATATGTCTCTCATCTCTGTCTGTCTGTCCGTCTGTCTGTGTCTGTCTGTCTGCTCTTTTCCTCTCTCTCTTTCTTTTTTTGCTCGGTTATCTGTCTCTCTCTCTCTTTCTCTGTCTGTCTGTCCTCTCCTTTCTCACTTCTCTCTCTCATGTCTGTTCTCGCTTGTGTGTGTGGGTGTGTGTGTGGTGGGTTGTGTTGTGTGTGTGTGTGTTGTGTGTGGTGTGTGTGGGATGTGTGGTGTGTGTGTCGTCTGTCTGTGTGTCCACGTCTGTTCTGTCTGTAGGTCTCTCTCTCTTCTCTCTCTACTCTCTCTCTCTCTCTCTCTCTCTCTCAGGTTTGTTCGCAATTGGTTCGCCACAGCTGAAAGCAGTGTCACGCTGCGGATCTTTATATTAGGGATTTTTGTCCGCTTCTCTCCAGCTTGGCAGAGTGATGAGCTGTCGCTCCGCTTTCGTTTTGTCCTTCTCTCTTTCCTCAATTTATATGCTTTTAATGTCTGCCGATCCAATCCTGTCGTTTATTTTGTAATCCAGGGCAATCTGCCTTTCTCATGTTGCTGTTGTCATCGTGTTGTTGTTGTTGTATTTTTCTAATATGTGTATATTTCTGTCTTGCTTGCCTAATCATTAATTGTTTTACAAAGGTCTGGAAATGCTGTTGGTTCTTTCAGTTTCTTCGGTTGCCACTTTCTTGTCTATTGTTCGGGTCTCAAATCATTTTTTTTTCTCCGCTCTCCTCATCTATCTCTCTCTCTCTCTCTCTCTCTCTCTCTCTCGCTCTCTCGCCTGTCTCTCCCCTGTCTGTCTGTCTGTCTGTCTGCATGCCCTGTCGTATGTCTGTCTGTGTGGTATCTCTCCCTGCCTGTCTCTCTCTAATTGTCTTTGCTCAAGAAGCTGAAACCATAGGTATGAATATCTAAAAAAAACACACACTCTAACAAAAAAATCAATAAACAATCAACCAATCAATCAACTCATCTATCCGCTAATCGATTAGTTCAATCAATCAAACAGTTGATCGATCGATCTATCGGTCGATTATAATCGACCACGTCTTCGTACGTCTCAATCATTTAAAAAACCCCTCAACTCATCATTGATCCATCGTGAAGTTTTGACAATGGCACGTTCTGCTTCCAGTCAGGAACCGAAGGCGCGGAAGTGAACAAAAAATAACCA
>JADBJO010001566.1:203807-206307 GCA_016801955.1 Conus betulinus | reverse complement strand
AGAAACTGTGACCGTGATTATAATGTCATAACAAGTAGTGTTGTATTGAAACCTTCTCTGTCTCACAAGAAATAAACATCTATCACCATAACTTACACCTACTTTCTTTAAAATACTGTTTGTGACAAGAATGCTTCTGCATTTTTCCAGATCTGAAACCATCTGAGTTCTATTTCCGTTTTTTTTTTTTTTTTTTTTTTTTTTTTTACTAATTTCTTTCAATTATTTTTTTCTGATTCTACCTCAAATTTTAGCTTGTACCCCCATTGAGCAAACGGGTTTATATCACATCATTACATCTTCAAATAAAGCGTTGTAGTAAACTTTGAACCTTTGTTTGCGTTTGATATAATTCTTTGTCACTTTGTTGTTTGGTTACATTCTCCATCAGCTCATTTTGGCGTCACTGGAATGCTGCTGATGTCCGCGTTACTCGCCTTCTATATTCAAGACCACGTTTTTACGAGTGGCATTATGACTTCAGGTGCTATTTCTCGTCCATGGCTTCCTTGGTCATTATTCCAGACCATAATACATGTGGGATGCTGGACTTTGGCCGTGTTTCTATTATTGGGCTGGCCCTGATTCCAGACCACGTCACGTCTTTGTCGGTTTCAGCTTGAAATTGTAACAGATGTCATAGTGCCGGCGGGATTCTGTACAGGAAAGTGGGAATGAGCGAAGTGAAAGTTAATGCTAGTAGAAGAGCGGGCTGGGAGGGACTGGGGTAGAGAGAGGGGATGCCAAGGTACGTCTTTCGTCACAGGTGGAATTACTAATCTTGTGAAATTAGAAGTATCATCCAAATTGTTTTCTCCGGCCGTCTCATCCTCTGTATCTCCTCGGTAGCACCAATCCCACGCCGACCATTCCAGCCTACCTGTGCACAACCCACATCCAGGATTTTGCCGTCGTATCCTTACAATCAGCTACTCAACCTTAGCTGCAAAGCGAGACGAATGCATGCCAAACTCTACACAAATTTTAAAAGGTTAGGAATTACGGGACAGAATGCGACGCGTTTCAGCCTCTTAGATCTTCTTCAGGCAAGATAAACAACATTCAGGAGAACGAAAATAAACGAGCAATGAATTTGACAAGGTCAGTGATTGCTCGTTCTTCAGCTAACTCCGCCAGATAACATGGACAAACGAATTACAGGACAAATTACGACGCGTTTTGACCGTTAGGTCTTCTTCATGCAACATTAAATACGCTCAGGACAAAGAAAATGAAGGACAAGCAATGAATTTGTCAAGATAAGTGTTTGCTCGTTCTCCATTTTCGTTGTCCTGGGTGTTGTTTATCTTGCCTGAAGAAGACCTAAGAAGTCGAAACGCGTCGTGTTTTGTCCTGTAATTCGTTTTTTTTTCATGTTAGCTGGCAGAGGTAGTTCAAGTACCTTTTAAAGTTCAGCCTTTAAAGGAAAACAGTCAATACCCCAGTCGTCATCCGGCGATCTACCAGACTGTGCGTGCTGCCGAGTCACTTCGGTCTATGTCCAGCAGTGCCTGTTCTGATTCATCGTTCGCAGGACACCACCTGCTAAGTCCCCCTGCTGGTGACAATTATTGCTTAGTCGCGGAGCCAGCGTGAGTGAGGGTTCCCTCTCTTGAAGGCGCCGTCACGTCCATCCAATGACAATTCCAACGAATTTCCGGTACCGTCTACTTTGAAGGACCGACTACAGGCAAACACGTACAGAGAAAATCGAAAAACACAAGAGCAGGGTACAGCAGGCCACACATATTCTAAAATAGGGCAGGAGGGATAGGGAAAGGGGAGCGGGATGATGACTAAGAATACGAGGATAACGATGATGCTGTGGAGTGCCATTCAGATCGTAGACTACATTACACAGCTGTATTCTAAACACCCTTTCACAATATATCCCACATCACCCAGGTCCGAGAGACAGACACTTGCGGTGTTAGTCACAGGCGTTGAGCAATGCTCTCCGATATGTTTCCATCAAGTAGATGAAACTCGATATTATGATTCCAATCATCCTACTTCCTGTCCATAGCACATTCATCTGTGGCTAGGAGCTGGCTTGCCAGGGTAAAAAAATACCCTGTGCACGAAACTCTTTGAATAGAATGAAAAACGTGAAGCCAACGGCTGCACCTTGGTTTACCGTAATTATTCGATTCCAGAGACAAGAGAGAAAGAGAGAAGAGACAGAAAGAGAATAGAGAGAGAGAGAGCAGACAGACAAAGAAACAGAGAGAGAGAGAGAGAGAGAGAGAGAGAGAGAGAGAGAGAGAGAGAGAGAGAGAGAGAGAGCAGGCAAACAGACAACTGGACAAATATATACGCAGAAAAATGAGCAGACAAGATTATTCCCCCTTATACTCAACGATCCTTTCTTCACAATGACACTAATGGAGAGAAGCATGTATTCTAAGAATTTTCAGTGTCAATCAGCTTCCGTCTATATCTATGCTCTATTATACCCGTGTGTTCTATGTAATTTGCGTGCATTTCCAATGTAGAAGAG
>JADBJO010001566.1:188807-196307 GCA_016801955.1 Conus betulinus | reverse complement strand
GGGACATAAACTGCTCCTGAACAGAGGTAAATCAGACTACAGGATGCAACTCGTAACAGCCTAAAGTAGCATCCCCATGGGTGTACCAGCCCGTATTTCATGACTGCAGAGCCCACCGGCGAAAAAACACCACCCTCCAGCTGTCGAGAACACCCCACAGACCCAACCACCCTCGTCTATAAAATCAACTCAGACCAATGATGAAGTCCTGACGGTTTGCATCTCTTCGCGCCTCCTTCCTTCAAGCCAAGAGGAGCAGCTGGTGAGAACTAATCGGATTACGGTGCTGTTGACGGAATGAGGCGGACATTATTCCTTCTTCAAGAAAACATTACAGCCACGGAAGATTCGTTCGTTCTTCAATTTAACGTCTGTTCACATAAAGTGATTTTAGACAGAATTAGGGAGAAGTTGCGTGTGTATGCATGCATGTGCGCGCGCTCACGCGCACGCGTGTGTGTGTGTGTGTGTGTGTGTGTGTGTGTGTGTGTGTGTGTGTGTGTGTGTGTGTGTGTGTGTGTGTGTGTGTGTGTGTGTGTGTGTGTGTGTGTGTGCGCGCGTGTGTGGTGTTGATGGACATAAGAGATTTGTTACGAGCAGTAGCTATATATAGTGATTCATACTAAAATTCTTTACAATTAACATTAGCCCAAAGCAAGTATTAAAACATTAAGGAGTACAGGATATCTGGTATAACCAAAATGTTAAGCGCTCATATCTGTCGGAACACTTGTTACAAAAAAGAGCCCACTGGACTAATCATCAAGGAATTAAACAAAAGAAACAAGACCTGGTAAGTTCTGGAAAATACACGTGCCATCAGGTCGCAGGCAGTCAGGATTTTCCTTTTTGAAATATGCGCAGTAGAAAGAAAGATGCTGGGTTGTGAAACTTTCAACTGCTCCGCAGATGCAATTTAAATTTTTGCGAAGCTGACTGGGATTTGTCACAGCAGAGCAATTTGGAGTGAGGTAGATGTATTTTCGTAAGAACCAAGTTTTTGTAGGCTTCATAAACCTTTTCAATACACGTCTTTTTTAAGAGACCATATCCTTCATATAAACACAGAGGAATGTTGATTTCTATGGATTCATCGGACTTTCGTGCTCCTTTTCTGGCAGCCCGGTCAGCCCACTCATTACCCGAAATCCCACAGTGAGACGGAATCCAGCAAAAATCAACTGTTGTACCTCTTGATATAAGAATACTGACAAGATGTTTTATTTCTAAAATCACCTCACCTCGATTTTTTACAGCAATAGATTCAAGGCCTTGTAGGACAGACTTTGAATCCACACAGAAAAAGTGCTTTGTAGATAGTAAGTGGAGTATCAACAAGAAAGTTAAGCGCCATTAGAATTGCCACCAGCTCAGCTGTGAAGATAGAATACCCTTTCCGAGATGAAAAGATTTTTCAACTTTAAGGGTAGGAATAACAAAACCACTTCCAGCTTTTTCATTTAAAAGTGATCCATCGGTGAAAACTTTAAGGTGATGTGAAATAATTACTATCGATATGATTTGGCAAGAGAGGACAATATATTATTGTTACAGATTTTTTTGTAGATCAGGTATATTTATATCAAACATGCAGTGTGCAATTCCCAATTTGGAATCGGGGATACAGGAAAACGATCAGCAATATTCTTGGGATCAATCTCAGCGTCTTTCAATAATTTAGAGGAATATGTCATTATGGTTGTATTAGATTAATAAATCTGGCTCGCTTCGGGAAATGGATATCTGATCGTAAAGCTAATTCATCTTTGCTTGAGTTCTGAACAGATGAGCTACGTAGGATGAATTTAGCACAGGCTAAGTTTCTATGGTCGTCGAGGGGCAGAACTCCGGCTTCGTAATACGTTCCTGTTGCACTGGCATGAAATGGGACACCTAGTGCGAGTCTAAAAGCCTTGCAGTCTATGCTTTGCAAACTTTTTAAGTAAATAGTTTGGTGTGCACTGAAGAACACTTCTTGTGCGTATGATAATTTTGATCTTCCGAGAGATGTCGAAGGTGTACTAAAGTTTGTGTACTCTGCACCCCAATTTTGTTTACTGATTACTTTAAGAAGATTAAGAGATTTGCTGGCTTCGTTGACAATATGTTCAATATGGTTGTTCCAAGTTAATTTAGAGGTAATATTAACTCCTATCTAAATTTTATCTCGGTAACATAATTCAATACGTTGTTATCTACCTTAAAAGTAGGAATATTGCAAGTACTTCCACCAGCGTCAAATAACTCATGTGGGTTTTTTTGCTGCCGATAAACTAAGGCCGTTTTTCAAACATAAATATTGCTATATTATCTAGGTCACGCTGATATGTTTGTTTAATAAAATTGAAAGATCTGACTGAGTTATTAGTTTCTTCGTTTAAAGTTACGTTCATCCACATGCAAATATCGTCAGCATATTGCACCAAGGAGCAATTTTTAGATAAATGCTTTGGGAGGTCGCATATCAGAATATTAAAAAAGTAGCGGAGCGAGGACCGATCCCCTGAGGAATGCCCATTTGTAGATATCTCTTACTGGAATAAAACATTTTGTATCTTTGTTTCCATACTTCTATTGGTCATGAAATGCTTTAATATAGTTATATATATGACCAGAAAGACCAATGGTTTTCAGTTTATATAAAAGTCTCTCATGCCAAACATGATCAGACGCTTTTTCTGACATCAAAGAAAGTAGCGAGGATATTTTTTCTTCTTGCAAATTGTTGTTTTACATGAGTCGTCAATTTTACCAAGGTGGTCTATTGTTGATCTGCCTTTTCTAAAGCCTGCTTGTGTAGCCGGAATTATACCACGTTTCTCACAGTGATATACAAGCCTACTAAAACAATTCTTTCCATTAACTTACACGTGCGAGAGGTGAGGGCAATCGACGGTAACTATTTATGTGGATCTAGGTTTGCCCTGCTTTAAGATCGGTACGACTACAGATTCTTTCCAAACAGAAGGGATACTTACATTCATCTTGCCAGCATTTTTGTTATGGTTAGGAAGAAGAACCGATACAAAATTTTCTGGCAGGTGTTTTAACATCTCGTTCGAAAGTGCATCCAGACCAACTGATGTTTTTTTGTGTTGTAATGATACTATTGCATTTTTTTAATTCCTGTTAGAGTGATATCCGCGTTTAGATAATGGTCATTTTTTTTCTTCTGGATCACAATACAAATCGTTGTTCTTGAGTTCCCCCTCATAGCTTTGGCATTTATCAGAAAGGCTATGTGTGTGTGTGTGTGTGTGTGTGTGTGTTGTGTGTGTGTGTGTGTGTGTGTGTGTGTCCGTATGCGTGGCGTATGCGTGTGTGCGTGGTGTGGTGTGTGTGTGTGTGTGTGTGTGTGTGTGATGTGTGTGTGTGTGTGTGTGAGTGTGTGTGTGTGTGTGTGTGTGTGTGTGTGTGTGTGTGTGTGTGGTGTGTGTGTGTGTGTGTGTGTATGCGGGTGTGTGTTTGTGTGTGTGTCTGTGTGTGTCTGTGTGTGTGTGCGCGTGCGCATGTATATGTGTGTGTGTAGAGAGAGAGACAGAGAGAGAGTGTGTGTGTGCATGTGGTGTGTGTGTGCGCGCGCGGCGCAGCGTGCTGCGTGCGTGTGCGTGCATTGTGTGTGGTGTGTGTGGTGTGTGTGTGTGTGAGAGAGAGTGAGAGAGAGCGAGTTTGTGCGTGTGTGTGTGTGCGTGCGTGCGTGTGTGTTGTTTGAGAGAGAGAGACCGGGAAAAAGTGAGAGAGAGACACCATGGGAAAGAGAGAAGCGATGGAAGGAAGAGAGAGAGAGAGAGAGGAGAGAGGAAGAGGACGAGAGAGAGAGGAGAGAGAGTGTGTGAGGAGTTTGAGAGGAGAAGAAGGAAGAAACGAAGGAGGGCGAGAAAGAGAGAGAGAAGGAAGAGAAGAAGAAGAAGAAGAAGACGAAAGAAGAAAGAAGAAAAAGAGGCGAAAAAGAACGAGAGAGAGAGGGAAAGAAAGAGAGAGAGAAGAGAAAGAGAAGAAGAGGACAGAAGAGAGAACGAGTGAAACGTGTCACACAAACACACAAACACACACACACACACACACACACACACACACACACACACACGCACACAAATACACGCACGCACATACGCCCGCACTCGCCGCGCGCACGCACGATAATCATTAGAGAATCCCCAGCCATCCCCTACGGCCCAGACCAGACAACGTTGTCGCCGTACACCTCATCAGTATGGCATGACTTTGGTCCACAAAACACTTTTCCCTTATGAACGTCTGTCCTGCGAACCATCCATTCCACTAGGTCATTCCGTCATTGTCTGATCTACGTTACAAGACTTTCCTTTTCCAGACTACGTGATGAGAGAGAGAGAGAGAGAGAGTGGAGAGAGAGAGAGAGAGAGGAGAGAGAGAGAGAGAGAGAGAGACAGAGAGAGAGAGAGAGAGACAGAGAGAGAGAGAAGAGAGAGAGAAAGAGAGAGAGAGAGAGAGAGAGAGAGAGAGAGTAGTTTTTCGCCAACGGATTTGTTTGTTTGTTTAAGTCGTTACACCAGACCGTATAACCTTTATGTAACTGTTAACCAAGAAGTGATGCCGGGCTTGAGTCGTGTTGATCTTAGCCAAGCATTGTTCCAGACCACTCTGCTCTCTCTTTGGTTCCATCTTGGTCACTGTTATGTTTGTTTATCATTGATTCTGGGAAAGCACCCCCCCCCCCCCCCCACGTCCTCCTCCTCCTCACCTACTCTTCTCTTTCTCCTCTTTCTCATCCTCTCCACGTCAACTCAGTAGTATATCACTCCCACACTATTCATTCCGGCTCCCCCATATAAAGCCACATCCAGATTGTGCAGTCGCATTCTCAGAATCTGGAGTCGACAGAGAACAGTCTATACTGAGTGGTCGTGCGTCCAGCCAACAAAGGGAGTATACTGCCAAGTCACTGTAACAGTACCTAGACTCGATCCAACATGCGTAGGACACCACCCACTAAACCCCACTACTGACGACAATAATTGCTCACTTGTGGAGCCAATGAGCAAGCGGATCCCTTCTGAGGGTACTACCAAGTACACCCAGTTACAGCCCTAATGCATTTGGGGGCCGGAATAGCTCAGTTGGTAGAGCGCCGGACTCGTGATCTGGGGTGACGGGTTCGAATCTCCGCCGGGCCGTTTCGGTACAGGGGATTTTTCTCTTGGAGATAACATTGGTTCTGGCTCCATTTCCCATACAGTCCTTCGAATGAGACTATAAACCAAGTCCCGTGTGTGAACGCACGCATAACATCTTGCACACACGTAAAATCCCATCACCACCTTTCGGAAGAGAAGGCCAGTTTGGCCGTTGGTATGGATGACACGTTACACATAGCATGCACCCTGCGTGAGAAACTGAAGGACTGGATGACACGGGAAACGACTGAATGAAGCGCCAGCTGGCAGCTCTTCAGTCGGCACTACCCAGGTAGGCATCCCGTTGTGTAAACGAGTGTGGATTGTAAACCGCTTAGAGCTTGGTCTCTAGCCGAGAATAGGTGCTATATAAGTATTCATTATTATCATTATTATTATTTGCCGGTAGCCGTTACTTTAACAAACTCACCACAGGCATGCACACTGCGAGGAAATTGAAACAGAGGTCAGCATGAGAACAGATCATAAAGGGCCATATAATGTGAGGCCCGTTTTTCTTATTCATTATTATTATTATTATTATTATTATTATCATCATTATTATTCTCATTATCATTATTATCAGTATTTGCTGGTACCCCTACTTTAACAAACTCACCACAGGCGTGCACTTTGAAAGGAAATTGAAAACAGAGGTCATCATGAGAGCAGATCACAACGGGCCTTATAATCTGAGACCCGTTTTTCAATTGTTATTAATATGAGAATGCAGATGATGAAAAAGATGCTATAGGGTTCCATTCTGATCAGGGACTACATGACGGGATTCTACTCTTCTTTTAATTCATCAAATGTCCTTACGTTTATCAGTCCCCAGATATACAGACACCTGCAGCGTTGGTCAGAAAATTTTAGAAATACTGTCAGAGACGTACCCATTAGGTGAATGAAAAGTCCCAATGATTTAGTGTATGAAAAACATGGAAGATAACCTATTTGTTTTAATGCTGTTCTTCGATCTATAAAATACTAGTTGAGACTGACTCAGATATAAGAACATACATTGTGGTTTAAAGCACATAAATCACTACTGTTGTTGAATGTAAGGGTAAAAACTATTGAGTAACCAAACCTCAAAATATATTCTGTATAAATGGATTTTCGTATGTTTGGTAACATCAAGATGTTGGTGTTTTCAATCTTTTGTAGATGTATTTGGAGAAAGAATTATTGACACTAGATGGCGCACTGGAATGAACAGATCAAAACAAGTGAAAGATTTCATTTCTCAGAAATTTGAATAAGTCACAAACGGGATCAAAAAGCAGATCCAGACTATGTACGACTTTGCCTTGGGTCTGCGCTCTCCCTAGTCTTCTTCCACTGCTGTGGGAGTAGTCAATGTGGGAAGTTTCTTTTCCCTCCACTTTGCCTGGGTCTCTGCGCTCTCCCTAATCTTCTTCCACTGCTGTAGGAGTAGTCAATGTGGGAAGTTTCTTTCCCTCCTTTCCTGGCCTTATGCTCTGTCTCACATAGACATTTATTGCAAAGACAGCGCTGGACAGACGGTAGATATTTTGAAATCTTTGATCTTCATGCACGCCATGTAAGCATCTGCTGTCATGCTTATGGTCTGAAAGTTTATGGTCTGCGCCTTATCATGGCACTTTTCATTGCAGAACAGTTCTTTTTTCAACCTACCCTGCAGATCCGTAGAGTACACATCCGTGTTATCACGCTCATACCGATACACCTGCTGGAGGTACTGTTCAATCCTTAATCTTGGTATGGACAGTGGGTGTATGTATGGTCTATGTCAATGTTGCCCGTACTATTTTTGAGCATTCTGAAAGACATGTTCAAGAATAATAATAAAAAAAAAAACGGTTAAAGGTAACGTCTGCTTTTGCAAACAGAATTTACTTTCTCTATAATAACACTCTTTCCATCGCATATAGAACTATTTTCCTCAAGTTTAAGCAAAGATTTTAGTGTCAAATATTTTACTCAAAATGCAGACCAGGATGACCATGAGAATACTGACTGTCTACGCCCATTTGGCCGGCATGTATTGGCATTCAGTCTCTCTAACTGAACTGTTAAGCTGGGAGAAATTGCTTTGGCCCTGCCCACCAGCGTATTATGTCATCTGAAAACGGCGAGGTCACTTTCACAGAACGCGAGCTCTAACACAGATTACTTCCCTTACAGGTTTCCGAACGTTGTCTTTTGGTGTGATGTTTCTCCTTTCTCTTCTTTCTTTTGCATCCATTCATCACACTGACACTGATGGAAAAACGGCATATACCTTCGGATCTCTCACCATTATCCTGGTTCCATTTATATCTATGATATATATCTCTGTGTTCTATGTCATGTGATG
>JADBJO010001566.1:171307-178807 GCA_016801955.1 Conus betulinus | reverse complement strand
TACAGCCTAATCACATTTACATCACTTCTAAAGTCCAGTAGCTGTCTGTCGACAGTGTAATGGGGCTATAACAGAACTAACCAGGATGCGTTCTGTAAGGGGGGGGGGGGGGGGGGGGGGGGGGGGGGGGGGAGGGAGGTCATGGGAGCCAGAGTGACTGTAGTGCCAGTGGAAGACGGGGTGGGACAACGGGCAGTGCAGAGTCTCCCCAGGCGAGTGGCCTCGTGACGACTTTGATACTAACTGCTCTGTGTGAACTGCGAGTGTTTTCGATCTCTCTCTCTCTCTCTCTCTCTCATTCTGCCACCAGGCTCGTAAAAATTCCATACGACAGCGCCAATATTTCCATCATGATTTACAGAATTAACTATTTATATGTCTATCAGCCTATCTACCTATACATGTGCATGAATATACGTGTGTGTGTGTGTGTGTGTGTGTGTGTGTCTGTATATATGTCTGTATATATTATATATATATATATATATATATAGAGAGAGAGAGAGAGAGAGAGAGAGAGAGTGATAAATCGATATAAACACATATATAGAATTTTAAGCAAAGCTAGCTGTCATGTCTTATATTGAAAAAAAAAAAAACAAGGGGAGATAAGCATTCACATCTGAAGTGGTATATAATTGTGCCTACCTAACAGTATGTGCTTGAGTGGGTGAATGGGGATTAATAAATGCTTCTTAGAATAAGCCTTCTGCAAGTTTATAGTCTCCAAGCGGGAGACAGTCACCAAAAGGGAGGAAACTCACTAATATATATCCTAACTTCTGGTCAGATACCAGTATTTCGAAACCTGATTGTTTCTCCTCAGTGACCTCGGAAAACACTTGCCTCATTTTTTTTTTTTTTTTGCATTGCATTGAGGGCGAGATTAATGTCCTATCGGCCTGAGGCCCTTAAGGACAAGGTTCCTGCAGACATAGGTCTGCATATTTGTGGCAACTGCTGTCGCCTGGCAGTAGTGGGTAGGTTTCAATGGGGGTCGTCGCATTTGTCTCTAGGAGCTCGTGTTCCTCTTGAACATTGGCTCAATTCTTGTCGTGATCTTCTTGAATGTTGGTTCAAGTTTGGTGGAATTGGTCTTGAACGTTGGTTTCTATTTGAGATTGTTTGGTCGACCGACGATGGGCGTCGGTGTGTGTTGCCTGCTGTCCCTCGGTTTTTCAGCCCAACCCCCTAAGGGAGTGCCCCAATGTCTGTCGCCCCACAAAAACAGCACGGTATTCGAGGCCACGGTAGTCACAGTCAGGCAGCGCTCCTTCGCCAATCTCCAGGAGCCGTCCCCCCGGCGACACAGGATAGACCCGCCGTCACCCACGTGGCTGGAAGGTTTGTCTGCGCGGGCCGCCCGATACTGATCTCTCACATCAGTGTCCCTCAAAGGAGAGCTGTTGGCGTCCACTGCTACGCCACACTCGCAGTGAACTGTTACTTGCCTCATCTGCCTTTCACGTTTTAGCAGAATGCTATCCCACAAAAAAGGCTGGTGGTGCAATACCATAGTGTGTTTTGTTGAATTTTTAAAAAAGCAACCAAAGGTCCTACCTACGAAGCAAAAGATTATGAAACAACGAAAATACGCTACATTTTCTTGTGAAAAGTAGAAAATATAAAAAGATAAAATCTTAAGACACAAGTGCTGAGAGCCAGTTCTTGGAATGAATCCGCAAGGGACTGAACTTTAATGAACTAATGAATTTCAAGGGTAAGTAACCCGAGCACCATTCCAGCCATTTACAGAGCAGCAGCTTGTGTGTTGCGAATGACTGCAAAGAAAAGTACAATCATAAACAAAAGCTTGCTCTTATGTTTTTGTCTTCATATAGATATATATATGAGATCCAAGGAAAGGTTGTTCTGCACAATTCTTAGCCCGCTGACAATGCTTGGGTTATTGAACAGCAGAGCTGACCACTCAGACTGTTCCATATCTTTTGATCTCCCCTTGCATCCTTGGGTGGTCCTCCTCAAGCATAGACTCAAAGATGGTCTCTTAACATTTTATAGTATTTGCGTAATGTTTTTAGCTTTCAACAACTTTTTCTCCTCTCCACACTCTCGTTTTGTTTATTCTACTACCTTTTTGCTGGCTGCTTTGGGGGTGCTGTTGGATTCTTTTTTCGAACCCTTGGCGGTCGGAACACCACAGAATTATGGACTGTGGTGTGTCTCTATCTGACGCCAAGAGCACAGACACAATCGACCGTGTCTCCCTGATGAGTCCGATCCAGCGGATGAAAGGCCTCGGAGCAGGCGATACACATATATCTGCCTTCGAGAGGGATTGGAGCAGGCGATACACATATATCTGCCTTCGAGAGGGATTGCAATAGTTTTCCTCATGCAGCTAGTGAAGGGTTTTCCTTATTTATGATATACATTTTCCCTTTATTTATTTTTCATTTTTTTCCATCTTTCCCCCGCTCAATTTTAAATCTTTGCCAAGTCATTACTGTAATGATGGAAGAATTGTTAACCTGCACTTGTTTTCTCCCACTACTTAATTGTTCAGCATTATATATATATATATATATATATTATATATATATATCTATATATAGGATATATTCTTGTGTGTGTGTGTGTGTGTCCTTACTCTACTCTCCAACAATGATCGTTTCAATAATGCACACCACTCCCCCCCCCCTCTGCAGACTCAAAGTCTGCCTCCCGCTCCCCCCCCCTCCCCCCTCACAAACACACTCACGCACACACACACACACACCCTACACACTCTTTCCCCCACTTGTCCTCATCGACCGCAGCAGTCCAGCACTATCATCTTTCCGCCCTCAGCCAGTCAGGACAGCATCATCTCTTCCTATCCTCATGGGCACGGCAGTCAGTGCTTCCTTGTGCCAGAAGTCTTGGCAAGTGGACAGAAAAGGGGGGAAACGCTCACGGAGATGAGCCGTCTTGTTACTGTCCTATCGGTCAATTCCACATCAGATCCTATCGCGTGGTAGCATCCCTTCTCCTTGGCTTTTTTTCCTTTATGGGGGCGACAGCATGAGTGGGTACAATTCTGGATTCTTCACACTGAAGGTCGCACGTTTGGTCGCCGACAAAACTTAGTGGAACACGGTCGAGTCCTCATGTTTCAAAGAAAAAACAACACACATGATACACTTTCATTGGGCAGACTTGGAGACATCTTTAAGGAGGTGGTTTGCTCACTCACGTTGTTTACGCGACTCAGTCATCAGTGTCAACAAGGAAAGAGGGTTGTGGGTTTATTTGGGATGGGGAGAGGACTGGAGAAGGGGACTTCAGTGAATGGTGTCTTGTGTTTGTCCCAGACAGAGCTAAACAACACTGAAGACGACTAAGCTGCAACAGCTTTGTCTGGCGGTGTAACGGAAAAGCCTGAATAAGCGGCGTAGTTAACTCCAGGAATGGGAGACCGGAGATGAGACACCGGCTCCCCTTTCCCTCTTCATCATCCACCATCAAATAAATGCGCCCTTCTAAAAGCAAAACAACCCCCCCCCCCCCCCCTTTTCTTCCCTCACCCTCCCCCCACCCCCCTCCCCCCCTTCCTAACAAAGACTCATCTTAAGAGTGTAATTAATTCATTTGTGAGCGTTCATGGAATGTAGTTGTTTATATATATTTCAAGAGCGTTCTAACTTTACATTCAAAGCTTTAAGCTGGCGTCTCTGATCTTCGTTTCGTCTGCTTAATTATTGGCAATTTTTTTTTTATTTGTCTTTCTCTTTTGAATACGCGAAGAGGACACATACCCGTAGAAACTTTCATGATGCGTAATTTGCGCAGCACGTAAACAATCACTTTTCAGTCTTTCTCTTTCACAAATCAGATACAAATTCCAGAGCACCCTGGACAAGACGAACTGTAGTGCAAAATCACTGAAATTTTGTTCAGCTGGTTATGTTGCAGGCTAAATCAGCATTGCCAACGCACAAATTCTGGCATGTGCTGTAAACAAGCAGCGCTGTAAGATTGCCAGCACTCTCTCATGATCAAACCAAAATCAACTCCACTTCCTCGGTATGTTCCTCTGCCTGAACTTTGTTCTTTTAATTTTCTTTGTTCGCGAGTGACAGTTACAAGAGAAATGATCATCTATGAGAGCGAGCGCTTGTTGTGTGTGTGTGTGTGTGTGTGTGTGTGTGTGTGTGTGTGTGTGTGTGTTGCGTGCGTGCGTGCGTGCGTGCGTGCGTAGCGGCGTATTTATGTGTGTGTGTGTATGAGTGTTAAGAACTTCGTCACCACTTAGGGCTATTTATAGGCTATTCAACATAATGTCCATCCATATTCTTCTTCTTCTCCTTTTTTTTTTTTTTTTAATCATTTCTTTAATCATTATTAGTTTTATTATCATTATATTGTTATCAATATTATTGTTATGATATTATTATCATTATTTTTGTTGTCTACTATAATTACTATCATCATAATCATTATCGTCATTTATCATCCTCGTCATTTTCATTATTTTGATATTATATTATTAGTTATTATCATTATCATTATTATCATTATATTATTATTATGAATATTAACATTGTACAGTTACCACAGCAGTACCAGCTGGCAGGTTCCAGTGTCCATGCACGTAACTCCCATCAGTTTTCAAACACATGAACTCGCTGTAAATGGTGCCAGCACTTGTCTGCAGAGAGCCATAAAAAGGATTTAGTAGTGATCTTTGTTACATCTTTGGTGTTCGTGGGCAATCGCTCTACTGCAGGGTTTCCAAGTCTTCAGACAATAGTTAGGGGTGATGAGGTGGAGGGGGGCTGGAGTTTATGGTCTGCTGCAGTCAAAGTTCTTAGTATTAACCAGGGGCCAGGTTATTCAACCTGGTTGTCCTTCTGTCTTCCTATCTGTCTGACTTTCTTTTTCTCTCTATGTCTCTCATTCTTTGGGTTTTCTGTCTCTGTCTGTCTCACCCTTCTATCTCTATCTCTGTCTGTATAAAATGACCGCCCCTTCTCTCTCATGTCCTCTCTCCCTGCTCCCCTCCTCTCTCTCCTCTCTCTCTCTCTCTCTCTCTCTCTCTCTCTCTCTCTCAAATTCCGAAAGACAGCAACACTGTTCCTCCTCCTCCTCCTCCTCCTCCGTCTTCTTCTTCTTCTTCTCTGCTTCTTCTTCTCACCCCTCTCTGACTCTCTCTCTCTCTGAACTGTGAATGACAGCCACGCTCTCTCTCTCTCTCGTCTCTCTACCCCCGTTCTCTCTCTCTCTTCCTCCTCTCTCTCTCTCTCTCTCCTCTGTGTCTTTCCTCTTCCACCTCCATTCCACAAACCCTGAACGACAGCACCAATCTTCCCATCTCGTTCACCACCACCATCAACGAATCCTTTCTCCTCCCCCTTACCCCATCTCTGACCTTCCGATACCCAGTACCTACACACTCGTACCCATCTCTGACCTTCCGATACCCCCCAGTACCTACACCCCTCGTACCCATCTCTGACCTTCCCATACCCCAGTACCTACACCCCTCGTACCCATCTCTGACATCTTGACCTTCCCTTTCAGTACCTGCCCCCATCGTACCCATCTCTGACCTTCCGATACCCCAGTACCTACACCCTCGTACCCATCTCTGACCTTCCCATACCCCAGTACCTACACCCCTCGTACCCATCTCTGACCTTCCCATACCCAGTACCTACACCCCTCGTACCCATCTCTGACCTTCCGATACCCCAGTACCTACAACCCCTCGTACCCATCTCTGACCTTCCCATACCCAGTACATACACCCCTCGTACCCATCTCTGACCTTCCCATACCCAGTACCTACACCCCATCGTACCCATCTCTGACCTTCCGATACCCCAGTACCTACACCCCTCGTACCCATCTCTGACCTTCCCATACCCAGTACTACACCCCTCGTACCCATCTCTGACCTTCCCATACCCAGTACCTACACCCCCTCGTACCCATCTCTGACCTTCCCATACCCAGTACCTACACCCCTCGTACCCATCTCTGACCTTCCCATACCCAGTACCTACACCCCATCGTACCCATCTCTGACCTTCCCATACCCAGTACCTACACCCCCCTCGTACCCATCTCTGACCTTCCCATACCCAGTACCTACACCCCTCGTACCCATCTCTGACCTTCCCATACCCAGTACCTACACCCCTCGTACCCAACCTCTGACCTTCCCATACCCAGTACCTACACCCCTCGTACCCATCTCTGACCTTCCCATACCCAGTACCTACACCCCTCGTACCCATCTCTGACCTTCCGATACCCCAGTACCTACACCCCTCGTACCCATCTCTGACCTTCCCATACCCAGTACCTGCACCCCATCGTACCCATCTCTGACCTTCCCATACCCAGTACCTGCACCCCTCGTACCCATCTCTGACCTTCCGATACCCCAGTACCTACACCCCTCGTACCCATCTCTGACCTTCCCATACCCCAGTACCTACACCCCTCGTACCCATCTCTGACCTTCCGATACACCAGTACCTACACCCCTCGTACCCCACTCTGACCTTCCCATACCCAGTACCTACACCCCTCGTACCCATCTCTGACCTTCCCATACCCAGTACCTACACCCCCATCGTACCATCTCTGACCTTCCGATACACCAGTACCTACACCCCTCGTACCCACCTCTGACCTTCCGATACCCCAGTACCTACACCCCTCGTACCCATCTCTGACCTTCCCATACCCCCTCACCTACCACCCCTCGTACCCATCTCTGACCTTCCCATACCCCCTCACCTAGACCCCTCGTACTCATCTCTGACCTTCCGATACACCAGTACCTACACCCCTCGTACCCACCTCTGACCTTCCGATACCCCAGTACCTACAATTCATCGCACCCAGCCCATCAGACAGCGTCAGCTCCCATGGCAGTCAGTGCTTCTTTGTGCTGGACGTCTTGGCGAGTGGAGAGAAAGGGAGAAGCCCTCAAAGAGTCAGACCGTCCTGTTTCTGTACCAACCAGTGATTCCATGTCAGATCCTGTCACCTGATTACCATAACCGTCCCCGTCTTTTCTTTATTTCCTTTCCTTTTTTTTTCGTTTCTTTTTTTTTTTTTTTTTTTTTTTTGTGAATGGGTACCACAGCTTGAGTGGTTGCACACTACTGGAGACTTCAAGTAAAACTTAATAGAAAGAATCTTCATGGAAATTGGTGAAACCCTGTATTTGTTAGTCCGTTTTCCCTGGTCTCATGTGATGAACATCTTAGTATTAGACACATTCTAACTGAATCTAGGGAGCTACGTGACGGCTGGGAGCGATTAGGGTGGAGGTGGCCTGTTAAGGAAGTGTTTCCGAAAATACGACTCTGATCATTTGTACTCAAAATGTTATGGCAGGCTGTGAATAATATTTTGTACTTTGTCTGATAAGCGCATGGCGACGCTCTGTCTGTCTGTCTCTTTCACTCTCACTGACAAGTGGATTCCTTATGTTTGCTTTTTTATCGTTTTTTTTTTTTTTTCGTTCCTTTGCTCTCTTTT
>JADBJO010001566.1:141307-163807 GCA_016801955.1 Conus betulinus | reverse complement strand
AGGATTGTGTGACCTTTGGCGGAGGCATGGGGGCTCTCCCAAGAACTCTTCCATGCTGGAGTTGTCCGTTGATTGATATGTCTGTGACACATTAGCATTCTTGCAGGCTACACAGTCTGTTTTACCCACACTTACAACCACAGTTGATATAAAATCCAGATAGGGACTGACTATCTGAAGAGAGACAGGAAGAATATAAGACAACGTGACAGTGTGGCCATCAGAAAAAACAATTCGTTTACACATCGGGAATGAAATGGCCAGCTTTTATTTTGGGTGCTAGCCAGACTCGAACTCATAACACCTGACTGCAATTTAGGTCGTCTTCTACTGAGCTTGGACTTCTTCTACTGGACCTAGTTATGAAAATCAAATTGATGCAAACAGAGACGTTTGCCACAGTCAGACAAACCCTGCTTGGTTCACTGTGTGTCGTAGCTTTGCCAAATATTTACCTTTGCCTCTCAGAGTCTGGCTGGAAGCGAGTGGAACCATGTGGATAACTTACCTGAGTCTGATATATTCAAATGATTAAAGCGAAAAGTGTCAATCAGACGGTTGCCAGTGTGTGTGAATTCACGTGAACACTCCGGAAGCATCATGTTTACGCCGTAGGCCATTGTGTAAGAAGAAAAAAAAAACCCTATCTTTCTGTATCACTGATCGATTGCAGGCAACATCTACTGATCACTTTCAACCAGACTGTCTAAACCAAAAGACCTAAGTCGAGTGTAGACAGCTCTGACACATGATTCTGCTTACAGGACAGATCTCAATGGTTCCTACATGCAGTCAAATAAAGAGTTCTATACTTACGCTCTAATGCCATGGTCTTCATACCTATCCCCTCTTCCTCAATCCCCATTCCTTCTACCACAACTTGCCTTGTGTAGTCATTCAATTGACAATTGTATGCCAAGCATTTAATTTATCTGGATACTTACTTGTTCCTTACATAGTCATGGTTTCTCTTGTTTTGTTGTAGTTTATAATGATGATGATGATGATGATGATGATGATGATGATGATGATGATGATTATGACGATGTTGTTGTTGTTGCTGCTGCTGCAGCTGCAGTTGTTGTCTTTACTTTGATGGCTTGTTCTTTGAAGGATGATTAATCAGGCAATGGCAGCTCCTTTTCTATGTAACTTTTGTGTGTGTCTGTGCTTTAATCCCAGAAGATATAATGAATATTCCCTAAATAAAATTGATGTATGTTCAAAGCAAATATTTTTCAATAAAACTCTTTCTCTTTTTATCTGTTCATTGGAGCTGGTGAGGTTGATTAACAAAGATCAAGAGAGACAGAGACAAAGACAGAGAGAGGGGGGGGGGGGGGAGGAGGCGAGACAGAGAAAAAGGAGAGTGGCTAGGAGAGAGGGGGGGGGGGGGGGAGAGGAGAGAGAGAGAGAGAGAGAGAGAGAGAGAGAGAGAGAGAGAGAGAGAGGAGGCGTGGCAAGGAGAGAGAGAAGGAGAGAGAGAGAGAGAGAGAGAGAGAGAGAGAGAGAGAGAGAGAGAGAGAGAGAGAGAGAGAGTGACAGACAGACAGACAAACAAGTAAAACAGACAAAGGACAGGGATGGAGAGTGAACACAGACAGAGACAGAGAAACGCTAAAAAAAAAACACGTTGAGAGACAGGGACAAGCACAGGCACTGAGAGATACAGAGACAGACAGATGGACAGACAAAGAGCCAGACAACAACAACAAAAAAATAATAAGGCGGATGTGTTCATCATGGGATGGAAGGTTACGGTAGGGAGGTGTCACGCAGACAGACGGCATTCGTTATTGGAAGTCAGTCTGTCTGTCTGTCTGTCTGTCCGTCCGTCCGTCCGTCTGTCTGTCTGTTGTCCGTCTCTGTCTCTGCCCCCATCCCTACCTTACCTTTCCTGAAGTAACCATAGGCACAAGAGCTGCATGCCTCACTTAGCAAACAGCCGGCGATGAGGCAGAACCAAGTGCCGGGTTATCATCATGCCAAGCTGACGTGCTTCACATAAACTGAGGGACAGTCAGACAGATGGAATGAAAACACACTGAACATCTGTCACCTTTGCTTTTTGACATTTCGTCTCTCTTTTGTTTGTTTGTTTGTTTGTTTTTTTTCAAACGCATTTAGGTCTTTATCTATTTCTAATCTTCTGTGTGTGTGTGTGTGTGTGTGTGTGTGTGTGTGTGTGTGTGTGTGTGTGTGTGTGTGTGTGGTGCGTGCGTGCGTGCGCGCGCGCGTGCGTGCGTGCGTGTATGTATACATGTGTGTAGGTGTGTGTGTGTATGTGTGTGTGTGTGTGTGTGTGCGTGCATGCGTGCGTGCGTGCATTCGTGCGTGCGTGCGTGCGTGGTGTGTGTGCGTGCGTGGGTGGTGCGTGCGTGCGTGCATGCGTGTGTGTGTGTGTGTGTGTGTGTGTGTGTGTGTGTGTGTGTGTGTGTGCGCGCGCGCGCGCGCGCGCGCGCGTTCGTTCGTAAGTTTGTTTTTTGTCAAAACGCAGAAAAAAGAATGAGACAAAAACGTATATATATGCAAGTACTTATGCAGCATTGTAAATGGATAAAATACACACATCAATGTGCACTCGAGAACACATATTACGCATACATAGAGTCACCTTAATGTACATGTACACCACATCAAAGAAGTATTATGTAAGTATATATGTAGAGGTAAATCTATAGAAAGTACATACAATCCAAAAATCAATAGTGCCCCATTGAATGTCTATCTAAAGCTATTTAATTAACAGATACATTCAATTGTTCCTTGAGGAGCAGAAAAATGGGGGCTAGTTAATTAATTAGTGACTAAGAACACATTCGCTCGTTTTGAAAAGGTATCTTGATGTAAGCATGAAAACTCCAACTGATTTTGTGTCTAAAGAACGGGGAAAAATTCCCTGTTGTCGTTACTGCTGTTTTTCTGTGTAAGACAGCAATGCGATTGACTCAAACGGATGAATAAAGCATGGTTTTAAAGCATGTAAATTACCTCTGTTGATGAATGAAATTGGAAAAAAAAATACATGAGAAGCCAAGTTTCAAAACATTTATGCATAAGTCTATTTTCTTAAGTTTAGCAAAATGTTGGTACATTCAATGTTTTATGTAGTTATTTAAAAAAAAAAAAAAAATGACATTAGATGGTTGCACCGGGCGCAAATGAAAGATCTAGTTTTTATAGAAAATTCAAGACAATTCTAAGCGTTAGACAGTATATTATGTTAAATGTGCAAAAGGTGTGTAAGACGTGCTTTGGCCACACCTTCAACATGGACATAGTTTTAAAGATTGTTTTGACCCCATATTACATTCATCTTTCATCACACTGACACTAATGGTAAGATGGCTTATACCTTTGGATCCCTCACCCATCATCCTGGTTCCATTTATATTTATAGTATACATCTCTGTGTTCTATGTATTGTGAGGGGTCATTTTCAGTGTGTGTGTGTGTGTGTGTGTGTGTGTGTGTGTGTGTGTGTGTGTGTGTGTGTGCGTGTGTGTGCGTGTTGTGTGTGTGTATGTGTTTTGTGTGTGTGTGTGTGTGTGTGTGTGTGGTGTGTGTGTGTGTGGTGCGCGCGCGCGCGCGCGCGAGTACATATATGCGCATACATCCACATGTAAATGTCTCACTACGTGTATGCAGAAGAACGAGCCTACGCAAAAAGGACAGAGAGAGAGAGAGAGAGAGAGGAGAGAGAGAGAGAGAGAGAGAGAGACAGACAGACAGACAGAGACAGACAGACAGATAGAAGAGACAGAAAGACAGAGAGAGAAACGAGAGAGAGAGAGAGAGAGAAGAGAGAAAGAGAGAGTGAGAGAGAGAGAGACAGACATAGAGACAGACAGAGGGAGAGAGAGATAGGGAGAGAGAAGAAAGATATGAAACAGAGAGTAAAAGAAATATAGTGACAGAGAGAGAGAGAGAGAGAGAGAGAGAGAGAGAGAGAGAGGGAGAGAGAGAGGAGGAGAGAGAGAGGCAGAATGGGACAGAGAGAGAGGGAGAGAAAGAGAAAGAGAGAGAGAGAGAGAGAGAGAGAGAGAGAGAGAGAGAGAGAGAGAGAGAATGAAAGAGGTAGACAGGCAGACAGGTAGACAGACGTACAGACAGACAGAAAGAGAGTGGAGACTTCATTACATGTGTGTGCACTTCTCCGTTTCTAATCACGGATTTGTAGGGGTTTTTTTCATCCTTTTTTTTCTGTCCTCCAGTATGCCTCTTTGTGTTTATATATATCTCTGTCTGCCTGCCATCACTTTTCTCCTTTTGTGTCTGTCTGTCTGTCACTCGTCTTTTCTGCGTATCTGTCTCTCATTCTCATCCTTTCTCTGTCTATCCATCCAACCCGTTTTCTACTAATCTTTGTACTAATCTGTCTGTCTGTCTGTCTGTCTGTCTGTCTGTCTGTCTCTGTCTCTTTCACCATCTCCTTCTCTATGTCTGTCTGTCAGTATCGCCTCCTTTCCTTCTGACTCCCAGTGCCTTTTTGTATTTCAATCTTTGTCTCTTCCTTCGAAAACCCGATGTAGCGTCTTTCTCTTTCCTTGTGGGGTGTTTCTGTCTGTTTGTATGTCAGCGTATCTGTCCGCAACGTTTTCATTTCATTTGACGGGTCCCCTGTGGGGGTTACTTTCACTCCAAAATACCCAGAGGAGCTCATTTGCAGGCCTTGATCTTTTCACAAATTGCACGTTTCCTTCTACACCTTCCAATACCCCACCCCCCACCTCCCATCACCCACACCTCCCATCACCCCACACCCCAACACACCCACCCCTCCTAACACCCCACCGCTGCCAACACCACCCCACCCCTCACATCACCTTACCCCTCCCAACGCCCCACCCCTCCCATCACCCCACCCTCCCAACGCCCCACCCCTCCCATCACCCCACACCTCCCAACGCCCCCACCCCCTACCAACGCCCCCACACAAACACCCCACACCTCCCATCATCCCACCTCCCATCACCCCACACCTCCCATCACCCACACCTCCCATCACCCACACCTCCCATCACCCACACCTCCCATCACCCCACACCTCCCACACCCCCACCCCTCCTACACCCCCCACCGCTGCCAACACCCCCACCCCACCTTCCCTTACCCCTCCCAACGCCCCACACCTCCCATCACCCCACACCCCAACACCCCACCCCTCCCATCCCCCACACCTCCCAACGCCCCACCCCTACCAACGCCCCACACCACACAACACCCCACACCTCCCATCATCCCACACCTCCCATCACCCCACACCTCCCAACACCCCACACCTCCCATCACCCACACCTCCCATCACTCCACACCCCCAACACCCCACCCTCCCATCATCCCACACCTCCCAACACCCCACACCTCCCAACACCCCCACACCTCCCATCACCCCACACCTCCCAACACCCCACACACTCCCATCGCCCCACCCCTACCAACACCCCAAACCTCCCATCACCCCACACCTCCCCTCATCCCACACCTCCCAACCCCCCACCATCCCACACCCCACACCTCCCAACACCCCACACCTCCCATCATCCCACACCTCCCAACCCCACAACCTCCCAACACCCCACACCCCCAACACCCCACACCTCCCAACACCCCACACCTCCCAACACCCCACACCTCCCATCACCCCACACCTCCCAACACCCCACACCTCCCACACCCCACACCCCCATCATCCCACACCTCCCAACACCCCACACCTCCCAACACCCCACCCCACCAAACACCCCACCCCACCATCCCCCACACCTCCCAACACCCCACACCTCCCATCACCCCACACCTCCCAACACCCACACCCCCATCACCCCACACCTCCCAACACCCCACACCTCCAAACACCCCACACCTCCCATCACCCCACCCCTACCAACACCCACACCTCCCAACACCCCCCCTACCACCTCCCAACACCCCACACCCTCCCATCACCCCACACCTCCCAACACCCCACACCTCCAAACACCCCACACCTCCCAACACCCCACCCCTACCAACCCTCCCACCTCCCCACACCCCCCAACACCCACACCTCCCAACACACACCTCCCATCACCCCACACCTCCAACACCCCCCACACCCCCCCATCACCCACCCCCACCCCTATCAACACCCCACACCTCCCAACACCACACACCTCCCAACACCCCCCACACCCCTCCCACCCCACACCTCCCAACACCCCCCAACCCCCCCACACCTCCCATCACCCCACACCCTCAAACACCCCACACCTCCCAACACCCCCCCACCTCCCAACACCCCACACCTCTCAACACCACACACCCCTAACACCCCCCCACGCCTCCCAACACCCCACACCCTCTCAACACCACACCCCTCCCAACACCCACACCTCCCATCACCCCACACCTCCCACCACCCCACACCTCCCAACACCCACACCTCCAACACCACACACCTCCCAACTCCCCCACACCTCCAAACACCCCACACCTCTCAACACCACACACCTCCCAACACCCCCACACCTCCCACCACCCCACACCTCCCAACACCCCACACCTCCCATCACCTGCAACCTCCCAACACCCCACACCTCCCATCACCCCACACCTCCCATCACCACCCCACACCTCCCACACCCCACACCTCCCAACACCCCACACCTCTCAACACCACACCACCTCCCAACACCCCCACACCTCCCACCACCCCCACCCCTCCCAACACCTCACACCTCCCAACACCCCACCACACCTCCCAACACCCCACACCTCCAACACCCCACACCTCTCAACACCACACACCTCCCAACACCTCCAAACACCCCACACCACCTCTCCACACACCTCCCAACACCCACACCCTCCCAACACCCCACACCTCCCAACACCCCACACCTCCCATCACCTGCAACCTCCCAACACCCCACACCTCCCATCATCCCCACACCTCCCATCACCCCACACCTCCAACACCCCACACCCCAAACACCCCACACCTCTCAACACCACCACACCTCCCAACACCCCACACCTCCAAACATCCCACACCTCTCAACACCACACACCTCCCAACACCCACCTCCCAACACCCCACCCCTGCCAACACCCCACACCTCCCATCACACCCCACCCCTCAACACCCCACACCTCCCAAACACCCCACCCCTGCCAACACCCCACACCTCCCACCACCCCACCCCTGCCACACACCCCACACCTCCCATCACCCCACCCCTCCCAACACCCCACACCTCCCATCACCCCACCCCTGCCAAACACCCCACACCTCCCAACACCCCCCCCTGCCAACAACCCCCCACACCTCCCATCACCCCACCCTGTCAACTGTCACACCCACACACCTCCCAACACCCCACCCCTGCCAACACCCCACACCTCCCACACACCCCACACTGCCAACACCCCACACCTCCCAACACCCCACCCCTCCCATCACCCCACACCTCCCATCACCCCACCCCTGCCAACACCCCACCCCAACACCCCCCACCTCCCATCACCCCACACCTCCCAACACCCCCCAACACCCCACACCTCCCATCACTCCTTTCATTTCCTAGGGCCACCTCCTTTCAGTGCTCCTTCTCCAACCCTACATACATCCCCTTCCACTTCATTTTTTTTTTCTTCTAACCGACTATGGCTGTCGCTGTCACTCTCTCCCAAACCCTTTTCCCCCCCCCCCCCCCCCCCCCCCCCCCCCCACACACACACACACACACACCCCGCCCTTCCCAGTTACTGTCTTCCTCAGGTTTGGTTGTAATGGCATCGCCACATGTGAGTGCAGTTTCAGACTTCAGATCTTGACATGAGCGATTTGTTTTTTCTGCTTTTTTCTTTTCACAGCCTGGGAAAGTGATTAACTGTTGTTTTGCCTTAGTTTTTTTTTTCTCGTTTATTAATTTCCCCATCCAGTTCTGTTGTTTATTTGCAGTACTTGGCAATCCTCACATCCTCTTGTTGTCATCATTCTTGTGTTATTGATGCTAATAATATTGTGTTTATTTGTTTGTTTAGTGTTCTGCTCGTCTGGGCTTTTTTTTTTTTTTTTAGCTCACAGATTTATAATCCTGCCTGTCTGCTTGACAGTTCTTTTCATTTCTTTTTTTACATTATTCAGTCTCCACCCCCCCCTCTCTCTCCCTCTCTCCCTCTCTCTCTCTCTCTCTCTCTCTCTCTCTCTCTCTCTCCTCTCTCTCTCTCTCTGTGTGTGTGTGTGTGTGTGTGTGTGTGTGTGTGTGTGTGTGTGTGTGTGTGTGTGTGTGCCTCTCTGACGTAAAGTTGCTGTCGAAACTGAAATGCACCTCTTATTATGTTGTCCATTTGACAATAGCATAAGAGAGAAGATCATTGCTCCAAAGTTCTCTTATAAACCAAATGATTTTCGTTTCTCTCTCTTGTTGGCCTCAACGAACAGTTATCTAGTCCAGAATTAGCCATTTATATCTATCAAGCGTTTAAAGCGCGACATATTGCTATAACTTGAATCGATATCTATGTATATATTTGTGTGTAATGATGTTCATATGTATCTGTTTTTGTCCCCTCTTCCAAAGAGGGCCTTAACCTTATGGAATAAAGGTTTCATTTCATTTCATTTCATTTCTCTCTCTCTCTCACTTCGGACCGGGAGCTTGAAACATGATAAATACATATACAAAAGCATCCCACGTGATGAATAAACACGCAAAAGCATTGTTAGACAAAAATCAATCAGTGAACCAATCAATTGATCTAGTGATTGACAAATCACTCAAATAAGCAATCGTACAGTTCAATCATTCAGCCACTCTGCAAACTCCTCATCAATCAGTCATCCAGTTCTGACGGTCTGCATCTCCAGGCTTCGTGCCTAAAAGAGCAGCTGGGTGAGAACTAATCGGATAACCGTGCTGTAGCAGGAATGAGGAGGACATAATTCTAGCTTCAAGAAAACGCTACACCTGTGCCAAAGTGTTCCTATCTATGATGCCTACTGATGACAAAGTGTGTGTGTGTGTGTGTGTGTGTGTGTGTGTGTGTGTGTGTGTGTGTGTGTGTGTGTGTGTGTGTGTGTGTGTGTGTGTGCGTGCGTGTATGTGTGCGTGTGTGTGTGTGTGCGCGCGCGTTTGCGCACACGTGCGTGAAAGTCTAAGTAAAAACAGTTATTTTCAGATAGATGACTGAATGAGCAGTAAGTATGCTTTTTGTATGTTTACATCTAAATGATGAAAAATTAACAGGAAAGGGAAAAACAAATATGAGCAAGATGCCTGAGCTATGCTCTGTCTGTGTCTCTGTCTCTGTTTCTGTCTGTCTGTCTGTCTGTCTGTCTGTCTGTCTCTCTCTCTCTCTCTCTCCTCTCTCTCTGTGCTCTGTGTGTGTGTGTGTGTGTGTGTGTGTGTGTGTGTGTGTGTGTGTGTGTGTGTGTGTGTTGTGTGTGTGTGTGTGTGTGTGTGTGTGTGAACGACAGAGAGAGAGAGAGAGAGAGAGAGAGAGAGAGAGAGAGAGAGAGAGAGAGAGAGAGAGAGAGAGAGAGAGAGAGGAGACGAGAGAGAGAGTAGAACCAGAAAGGGGAGAGACAGACTGAAAGAAGGGGAAAACAAACATTAGGGGAGCGGTCTAGCGAGACAGAAAAGATACACCGATAACGAGGTAGTCACACAGACATGAACACAGAGAGACAGAGAGACAAGGACATGGAAACAGGACTATCATGCTGAAATAAACTTGACGAAAACCAAATACAATCCAATAATTTCAGTTCAAAACAGAAAAACTGCCCGGAATATCAAATTTAGCCATAATGAAATAAACTCAAGACATTTCAGTTCAGGTCCTAATCTCTCATCCATCTCCACTGCCTTTGTAACCGGACAAAATCCCTGGCTTGCACTTCAGTCGTACAGCATGACTTGGGGCACACAGTACTTCTGCCCTGACGAGCGCCAGTCATGCAAACCATCCGTTCCACCGGCTGACTCCCGTCATTGTCTGGTCTTCGTTACTACCTTGTCATTTCCCAGACGCGCGCTATTACAAACAACGTGACATCATGTCCAAGTACTCGAGCATGTTTTTGTTGCTGCTATTCCAGACTGTATCATTTTGACGATGTTGTGAGTGATAACCAAGTCTGGGCCGTGTTGATCCTTGTCTGGTCCTCGTTCTAAACTATTGTGTTCTCTTTGGTTCTGTCTTGGTGGTCTGTTTTGGAGACGATACCCCTTTCTTTCTCCCCTCCAACTCTAACCCTTCTCCATCCCACCACCACCATCCCAATCCTGGCCTGTCTGTCTGTCTGTCTCTCTCTCTCTCTCTCTCTCTCTCTCTCTCTCTCTCTCTCTCTCTCTCTCTTTCTCTCACTCTTCTTCTTTCTTCTTTCTTTTTTCATCGGTATTGAACTGATGTTATTCTCGGGCAGTTACAAATGTTTACAAAGTGGGCAATCAAAGCAACACTGTAAAACGTCTTTCGTTCAGGTCATAATCATGAACTTATTCAAAGAATAAATAAGCGTGTGTGAGTGAGTGAGAGAGAGAGAGAGAGTTAGAGAGACAGAAAGGAAGGCAGACAGACAGAGACAGAGCGAGAGGAAGAAAGAGAGAGAGAGAGAGGGAGAGAGAGGAGAGAGAGAGAGAGAGAGAGAGAGAGAGAGAGAGAGAGAGAGAGAGAGAGAAAGAGATGGTGGGGGAGGGAGATGGAAGGTGAGAGAAAGAGCGAAAAAAACACACACACACACACACACGCACACACACACACACACACACACACACACACACCACACACCACACACACACACACACAGAGAGAGAGAGAGAGAGAGAGAGAGAGAGAGAGAGAGAGAGAATCAAACACAGTCAGATAGACACGAACAGGCAAACAAACAGAGACAGAGACAGAAACATTAAGAGAGAGAGAGAGAGAGAGAGAGAAGAGAGAGAGGAGAGAGAGAGAGAGAAGAGAGAGAGAGACTGAGAGAGAAGCAACAATGAACAGACCAGCAAAACACAACCCAAGATGTTTCTTTCAAAAACGAATACCTATCAGAACCAATTAAGCAAGAAGCAGCTCAACTACTTTTTTGTTTTATTTCACTTCAGCTCCTGATCTCTAGAGAACCCATCACTCTTTTCCCATGACCCAAGCCAGACAGAAATCCTGCCCCATGGGACATCAGCTGTACAAACATGATTAGGGCCACACAATACTGCTCTCTGACGATCGCCAGTCATGCAAGCCACCCATTCCACTAGCTCATTCTGTTATCGGTTGATCAAAGACACAAGCTTTTCATTTTGCTGACCAAGTGTTCCCGAGTAACTTGATGACAGGCCCGATTCTCGTATACGTATTTTTTTCCCCCTAGTTATTACTCCAGACTCTGTTACTTCATAGCACTGTTAGTTGGTGATGCCAGGCTTGGTCATGTTGATCTTACCGTGTTCTTCAGTCCAACCCGCCCTGTTGTCTTTGATTCCATCAAGGTCCGACTGTATTGTATGATTTTTTTTTTTTTTGCAAGGACACTTTTTTCCTCCTGCCTTCTCCCCTTCTCCAACCTTCTTCCTCCTGACTCCGACGCCTCCATCCTTCCACAAATAGATTGCTAACAGTGATGATTGATTAATGTCATCCTGGGCAGTTATGAATGTGGACAGCCAAAGCAAACAGTTTAAAACATTGTCGTTCAGATTGTTATGATAATTTTTTTTTCCCTGAATAAATGACATGTATCCAATAATCTAGTTTCTAATGCACTGAATCAGTGTAAAAGAATCCGATGGAGAGAGAGAGAGAGGGGGGGGGAGGAGAGAGAGAGAGAGAGAGAGAGAGAGAGAGAGAGAGAGAGAGAGAGAGAGAGAGAGAGAAAATGAATGGGGAGGAGGCAAGTGAAGGGAAAAAGAATGTGAGAAACAAAAGAGATGGGAGAGAACAGAAGAGAGAAGAAAGAAGAAGAAGAAGAAGAAGAAGAAAAGAAGAAGAAGAAAAGAAAACAAAAAAAAGCAGCAAGGAGAAGAAGAAGAAGTAGAAGAAGAAGAAAAACGAGAACAAGAACAAGAAGAACAAGAACAAGAAGAACAAGAGGAACAAGAACAAGAAGAAGAGAGAGACAGCACCACAGACAGATAGACAGACACACAGACACACAGACAGACACACAGACAGACAGACAAACATCGCGATACAGAGAGAAAAAACAAACAGGGAACAGAGCAGGACAGAATGACCATCATAAGAATATATATACTCTTCTTCTGTCCTAACAATCCATTGCTGAAGAAAGAAAGAAAAAAAAAAAAAGCAACACACTATCTAATAATCTACACTCAAACGACAGTATCTGCCAGAATCAATTCAGCAGCTAGCAGCTCAAGACTTTCCAATCCGGTTCCAAATAGTTGGGGTACCCTCACACTCCGCCCTATGGCTCAAACCAGATCAAACTCGTCATGCGTCAGCAGTGCAGAATGACTCTGGACGACACAGCACTTCTATCTGACGAACACCAGGCAGGCAATCCTCCATTCCATCACCTCATCCTCATTCCGTCACTGGCCGTATCCTCTCCAATCCGAGTTACTAGTCTTTTATCTTCCAGACCAAGTTATCACGAGTGTTATGGTGACATCAGGTCGGATTGTGATGGTCAATGTGCTAGACTGCGTTACTGCAACAATGCTGGGTTTGGGTTTTAGTTTATGTTCTTAGTTATCTTACTGGGTTGGCACTGACTCGTTCTCAGTCACGCTATGTCTCTTGGGTACCATCTGGGAGAGTAGTATTTTCGTCATTGTTTGTATTCTAGAGGAGGAGGACCCCTATTTTCTTCCTCAAGCTCTCCCTCATCATCCATTCCCTTGCATGAATCTATTCGTATTGATTTTGAAGGAACGGTATTCCTGGGGAAGAATGCAAACGTTGATAACCTGAATAATCCAAAGAAAAAACAAAATAAGAGAAGAGAGAAAAAAAAATGTGAAGGAAACAAATGCAACAAACAAATAACAAAGGAAAGGAAAACATGTTTACAGTTACGCTGGAAAACACTATTTTCTTGTGGATTGATGACTCTGAGCTAGTGGTTTAAGCCAAAGATCTGACAAAAAATGTCTAAACAATGGCAAATGCCTGAGCGATAGCAGTTACCTTAAAAACAGAGAGAGAGAGAGAGAGAGAGAGAGAGAGAGAGAGAGAGAGAGAGAGAGAGAGAGAGAGAAAAAATCTAAACACAGCAGAAAAGAAAACAACACAAACCAGCAATGAATCAAGTAATCAAACACACGAGAACTCATACAAAGCGAAGCTAACAAACAGAAAACAAAACAAACAAACAAAAAACAATCACGCAAACAATAAACCAGAAACTAATATCTCTTTTGCCTACCTTCCACAGCTATGTGAAACAAAGTGGTGATCGATCACGGACTTCCAGCATTCTTGTAATCTGAAAAACCAAATGATAAAGCCATCAGCCCACGTACGCAGTGCACACTGCGTTGGGATTTTCTTTGTTTCTCTTTTTCATTGTCCGAAGTTGTCATCACAATAATATCCTATTGTGTTAGGTTCGGGCTGCATATTTTGGAACAGAGCATCACATTAGTACAGGGGCTCCCATAGTTTGTTCTTTTTTCGCCTTTTTTGCCAGAAACTACCAAACAGCTATTAAGTTGCCATGTGTTCTTTTACATGCGCAAGGTACATGCTGTGCAGGAGATCTCATTTCATTTCAGTTTAGTTCATGTCACTTTTAGGCCAGCCGATTGCAAGGAACTAACTCAGGACTGACAAGGAACCTTAGTTTATTATGTCATCTGAAAAACTATTTAAGTCAGTCAGCCATTTAACCACTCCCCCACTCAACCAAGAAGTAAATAGTCAGTCAACCAATTATACCACCAATCAGTACACAATTGCTTCAACAAAACAAGTTACCACCTTTGCCATAGATCAATCAACGAATCAACAAAGCGATTAGTCAAGTTTTAATAAGGGGTGAGGGGATGGTGGGGGTTGAGTTGTAGTCTTTCAGATGAGAGAAGAAACCGGGATTCCATGTACAGCATGTGATTAGCGCAGGTAAAACTACCCATGGCAATAAGGGCAGTTGTCCCTGTCAAAATACTGCAGACGAAAAAAATTACTTTACCAGCTAAACAAGAATACACGCAGATGGACATACAAGAAAAAAAAAATAGGTAGTACATCATAACCATGTGTTCTTCCCACTATGTCTAGTCATGATTCGATGAAAAGAAACTTGTTGTGATGGTGGATCTTACACTGGAAGATAGTTATACAAGTCAGTGAGATAACAAAAGCTGCGATATCTTTGGCCCCCTCCCTTCCTCTGTCCCCAACAACTGTCTCTCCCACCCCGCTTCTCCAGCTCGTTCCATTTTCTTTCCTTCTCTTTCAGTTTGTAGACGTGATTATGTCAGGCACTGCCTCCTTCTGCCCCGTGTCCCTCACATCTTTCTCTCCCCCTCTTTCTTTCCTCCCTATCTATCAACCTGCTAGTCTGTTTACCAGTGTGTCTGTCGAACATTGTCATCCATTTTGTTCATTTTTTTTTTCTCTCATCTATTCGTATAGAATGGAAGGATGTTCATAATATATGTTTGAATGTAGAGATTTCATAAGACAACAATTTTCACGGTTTTAGGAAAACCAGATGCAAAGCATATAAACGTACTCCCAGTAAGTAGTAGTATGACAAAAGGAAAAAATATAAATCAGTCACTATACCACTTTCTCCCCCTTTTGGTGTTAGAAATTTTGCATGTAAGAGAAAAAAAAAAAAAAAGACAAACTGCTGCTCTGCTCGGCGGGGATATGAACCCGGGTCTCTCAGCTATAAACCGTTATTGCTCAAACTGTACATCACAAAATTATCATTTATAGCCGTCAGAAACAGCTATTCTGGTAAAATAAAACGTCGGGCATCATCCGTGACCCATAATGAACATATCTACATATTTTCAGAAAGATCGGTCCAGCAGTTTTGTCTGGAGCGAGTGGAACACATTTTGACCACGGACGGACAGACAGACAGACAGACAGCATTTCTTCGTTCCCATTGTAAAGTACTCCCTGTTCTATAAGAATTGGGAGTACAAAAACAGGATGAGGTGGTAGGGGAGTACAGGGAAGGTTGGATAGTGTGTAGAGGCGAAACGATGGTTTTATTAAAGGTGAGCATTTGAAGTAATCTCAAGTACAATTAAAGACTATTTCTTCATGGACTTTGTGACAGTAAGTCGTGAATTTCGTATGATAGTCCAAATGGTCACGAATCTGAAATGTCAAAGACACCAGCTATCCTACTGTCTTTAGATGGCAGAAAATTTCTGTTCATATTACTCCTCTCTTTAGCTGAAATCTCTCTCTCTCTCTCTCTCTCTCTCTCTCTCTCTCTCTCTCTGTGTGTGTGTGTGTGTGTGTGTGTGTGTGTGTGTGTGTGTGTGTGTGTGTGTGTGTGTGTGTGTGTGTGTGTGTGTGTGTTCGTTTTTGTCTCCTTTTAGTTCTTTTATGCTCGATACTGGGATCTTCTTGTCAGTCATCTTGTTCATTCAATCAATTCTTAGAGGTGTCAAGGCCTTAATTGGATCTCCCCTTACCATCCTCCCTTCCTCCCTCCTTCCTTCCATTCCTCTGTCCTGTCTGACTGTCTCTCTCCGTCTCTCTCTCTCTCTCTCTCTCTCGCTCTCTCTCTCTCTCTCTCTCTCCCTCTCTCTCTCCCTCCCTCTCTCGTTTATTAATCTCTGTATGACATGCAGAGGCTGTCTGGTTTTTGCACTTTCCTGACAGTTCCCTTTATTGAGGGCCGGATGCAAACATATTAATTGGTGGTTTGTTCAACAAACTCTCTCTCTCTCTCTCTCTCCTCTCTCTCTCTCTCTCTCTCTCTCTCTCTCTCTTCTCTCTCTTCTATCCAAAAGGGTAGGAGCTTGAAAAGAAAGAATTTCTGGGTATAAACATGCGGACGGCTAATGATCTTGTTTATGGCGAGACGAATAGGTTTCATATATATATATATATATATATATATATATATATATATATATATATATATATATATTTCTGCAGTTAAATGCATCAGCTACTGGCTCAACTTCTTTCATATGAAGGAGTACAGAACACCACGTAAAGCTTATAATATGCTTTATGAACTCGATTCTAGAGGAAATAATAGTTGGGCTAGTAAAGTACGGATGTGTCTTTATGAACACGGTTTGGGTTTTGTATGGCTGAATGAAGGTGTTAGAAATGTTAAACAATTCATAACTGTTTTCGTCAAAGACTAGTTTGACTGCAGCTGGGAAAAATGCTTAAACCATATGCGTTGTAGTAAAAGGTTTGATTGTTACAAACATGTTGGTAAATCTCATGATCTGAAACCTTACATAACTTTATAAATGGATAGACACTTTAAATACATACAGACAAAATTTATACTTGGAATATCGGTATTAGTTGTACATAAATTCAGATACAAAACCAATGTAAATGACAATGATTTGCTTCGTCCTCTGTGTAAACAGTCACAGAGAAATGAGATGCATTTCGCTCTTTACTGCCCTGCCCTTTTTAGACATTAGAAATGAATTCATTACGCCTAACTTCTATAGACCGCCTTCCCTATTTCGATTGACACAATTAATGTCATCAACTTCAACAAAAGATGTTCGACATTTTTCGCTCTGTTCGTATAAGGCATTTAAACTTGGAGAAAACGCTATATCCTGAATATCTTCATAAGGGGCCTAGGCCTATATGAATAAACCATCTCAATCCGAATCCTCTTCTATCCTTTTTTTTTTTTTTTTTTTTTTTTGCTTTGCGTACGCAGGTTGATACTCCTGCGGACTCTCCCTATATAGACAGGCAAGGATTAATCCCCTCTACCTAACACAGGGAGTGGATCTTAAATAAATGTCAGCGAACCGCCCAGAGAAACGTGGACACAACGAGTCACAAGACAACACACAACGCGTTTCGATCTCTTAGGTCTTCCTCAGGTGAAACAAAGACGAACAAAATAACGAAAATGCACTTAGCTTTGATCGCTTCAGATTGCTTCTGATTCTCGTTATTTTGTTCGTCTTTGTTTCTCCTGAGGAAGACCTAAGAGATGGAAACGCGTTGTGTGCTGTCTTGTGACTCGTTTGTCCACGTTTCTCTGGGCAGTTCGCTGACATTTATTTAAGATTTGTTTAGATTTCCGCCTGCAGTCGTTTCACTTTGCAACAGGGAGTGGAGTTTTGCGTGCATGACCGTTTTTAATCCTGCCATTAAGGCAACCATACCCCAGCTTCGGAGAAGGTGCATGCTATGTGGAACGTGTCATCTATACCACCGGCCAAACTGGCCTTTTCTTCTGAAAGTTGGTGATGGGATTTTACGTGTGTGCGCGAGATGTTATGCGTGCGTTCACACACGGAACCTCAGTTTACAGTCTTCTTCGACGGACTGTATGGGAATGGAGTCAGAACCAACGTTAACTCCGGGGGAAAAATCCCCCTGTACCGAAACGGCCCGGCAGAGATTCGAACCCGCAACCCCAAGATGACGAGTCCGGCGCTCTACCACTAGGCTAATCCGGCCCACCTTTTCTATCCTTTAGCTCTCTGCAGTTTGATCATGAACATTCAACATGCCTGTGATTTCTGTTCGATACAAATCCTTTATAAGGGGCCCACGGCCTTATATTGAATTCCCCTTCCACTAATATCTACCTCCTCCCCCTCCCTCCCTCCCCCCTCTCTCTCTCTTTCTCTCTCTCTCTCTCTCTCTCTCTCTCTCTCTCTCTCTCTCTCTCTCTCTCGTAAGCACGAACGCGACAGACTGTCTGGTTCACACCCTCCCGTCAAGCCCCGAATTTAACTAGCACGGAGAGGGAAGCCGATTGACTCAGTCCATTTCATCTCACAAACGTGACGTCAATTTTCTCTGTTGTGCGGGGCCAAGGGCACGGAGGCACCCAGGGAGAAAGGGAAGAGGGATCCTGGGCCCATAATGGGGCGTCACTCTTATCTTCTGTTTGTAGCTCCTCAGTGATATTCCCTTCAGAGTCTCATAACTGACGAATATCAGTTGAGAGAGAGAGAGAGAGAGAGAGAGAGAGAGAGGGGGGACAAGTGCGGTAGAAAGGGAGGGCTAAACATTGTAGAGGTAAAGATGCCGGAAGGGAGGGATCGGATAGAAGGGGTAGGAGGAGGGGGGCGGGGGGGGGGGGGGGGGGGGTAATTGTGTGTGGCTAGGGAATACGAGGATTTACACGTTTTGCCGTGCGTGCGCGCGCGTGTGTGTGTGTGTGTGTGTTTGTGTGTACGTGCATGCATGCATGCACGTAAGTATGCGTGGATGCATGCATGCATGCATGCGTAGGTGTGTGTGTGCGTGTGTGTGTGTGTGAGTGTGTGTGTGTGTGTGTGTGTGTGTGTGTGTGTGTGTGTGGTGTGTGTGTGCGAGGGGCGCGCGCGCGCGTGTGTGTGTGGTCTGGGTGCACCTTTGTTCTGACAGGTGATATCCTGACACTAGCAACCTGATTTCGCTATAACTGGATTACAGCCAGATTAGACAAGGCTTCCGCTGTGTCCTGTCCTGTGCACCCCGTATCCCTTATCTTCCATCTCTCTCTCTCTCTCTCTCTCTCTCTCTCTCTCTCTCACCAGCTATTCTCACCTTTTCCTGGAAGTCGATGCTAATTAGTTGTTCAGCAGTTCCTCCTACCTCCGTCTATGCCATATCACTTCCTCTCCCTTCCCTGTCATTTTTCCCCTTGCTGAGGGGGTATACGTGGACATGATCCCCCTTGAAGTTCATGCACACACTCCTCCCCTGCATTTGTTTTCTTCTTGGTTTCTTGGCTTTAAGGCCCTAAGGATAACCCTGGGTCCAACTCCCCTTCTCATCCCCTGCCACCACCACCCCCTCCCTGCTCCTCCCCACCTCTTCTTCTCTGCTGCTCTCTTCTCCACATCATTCTCCTCTACTAAAACTAAATTCCCTCCTGACTCCAATATCCCGATATGGACAAAACTAACCAAACGTTTAGGGAGGTCTCAGCACGTTCTTACTGATCCCATAAATCTGCCTGGGGAGTCTGGTTTCCATCGCTTAAATTGAAATAGAAAAATAAAACTAAACACATGCATGTAGAATCTGCCAGATCCTGAAATTTATTTTCGAAGAAAAATAAGTATAAACATACAATGTATGCGTACTTTTGCCGGACATTACAGATGTAGTAGATGTTCTCTCAAACGTAACAAATACAAATTTTCTATGAAACTAATCAAAAGTTCAAAAGTATCTTGGTACAAGGGAATGCTGAAGAAGGGTGGGGTGAAGGGGTGTGGATGGGAGTGGGAGGAAATGTGAAAAAAACTGTTAACAAAGTGGCATTTTTTTTTTTTTTTTTCTTCTAAGAAGAGTACAGCTTCTATTTTACGTTAATTACATCTCATACACAATTGTAGTATGTTAAATATTTCATTCTGTACATGCGTGAATGTATTTGTTGGATGAATATGATGGTATACGTGTCCTGCACAGAATGGATGGGGATGAAGAGGGGGAGTTGGAATAAGCGACATAGGTTTAGTGCCATAGAGGGGCACACAAAAGATAAAACATTTTAACATGCTTTGATAGGGGAGGGGTGGGGGGGGGGGGTGGGAGTGGGACTTACACGTTCCATACTAGAATCAAAGAAAAAGTGGAGTGTTTGCTATAGACAATTTGATAACCTTGATGCCGTTTGCGTTTTGAAAACAAATTTCGCTTCACACTTCTGTGGCTGAAATCTAGCCAATCGCTCTGCACACGCCCTCTCTCCACGTACACCATTTCTCCCCCAGTCCCCTCACCGGTGGAAGGAGGCTTGACCGCGGAGGATATGCTTCATTACTCGCACACACGTGACCGGTGCTGATAGTCGGGTATCTGGAATGAAGACGTGCCTCATTTAATCCGGGTGGAAGGGAAGGAAATGGGGGGTGGGGGGGCATCAAGTGTGGTCAGATCATAGCTCAGATGGCGCTCCAATGTGCTGGAGCAACCAATCAGATATCTGATGTTTGCTTCATCGTTTTCCCACGTTCATTGATGTACATGTGACATGAAATGAGGATGACATGCACAGCTAATGTGTATAGCGTGAAGTTAACGTTCCGTACCCTAACAGCCACTGGGGCGGTGAACTGAGAGATGTTCACCATGTTTCGGATATGACATAATGGAAGGTGGTACCCATCCCACGCATTCCACCGCCTTTAACCTTCCCTAACCTAAATCAGGTACTCTTTTTACCTGCTGGGTGGACAGAGAGCATTTACAAGCCGTGAAAATTTTATACCAGCAGTAGTTTGAACTCATGACCATAAACTCCACAGGCAAACGCTCTAACATAAAAGGAACATGACTGCGGGTCGCTATTAGATACCATTTACTTACAAAATTCATTGCATCATACACACTTTATCGTTTATACTTTATAGCAGCGTGCCATGCCTATCAGGTGTATGGCTTTGTAGCACTGCAATGTACACACTGAACATTCACACAGACTTTTTTTTTTTTTTTTTTTTTTTTTTTTTTGGGGGGTGGGGGTGCTTTTTCTCACCTCCAGCAATCAGATCATGTGTTTACCTGTGTCTGTTTATTTTTTCTGCCAGCAAAACTTTGCAAAAACTACAAATCCGATTTTAATAACACTTGATAGGAAAATAAACCGTGGCTACAGGACGACTGTATTAAAGTTTAATGGGGATCCAGACCAAAGATCACTATGCAGATCCGTTTAGAATGATGACAATAAACAAAGAAAAAAAAAACTGCCCCAGTTTACACCATGCTTGATGTAGAGATAGACTGTGGCTAAGAACGAAGCTTTTGGAGCAGATCCACGGAGCAGATCCACGGAGCAGATCCATGGTGCAAACCCAGACCTAAGGAAAGACCCGGGTTCTGTTCGGCCTTGGGAAGAGGTCTGTGCTCTTTAGAATACCCTTCCAGTTTTTACCCCCCCCCCCCCCCCCCCCCCCCCCCCCCCAAAAAAAAAAAAAAAAAAAAAAAAAAAATTCTTCTGACACTTTGTTCCCTATTTCCCTTTTCTGACCGTCGCTGGTTTCCTTGAGAGACCACTTGAGACCACCACTTTTTCCCTCTCTCTCTCCTCTCTCCTCTCCTCTCTCTCTCTCTCTCTCTCCCTTCGTCCTTCCCTACCCCCCCTCTTTCTCTCCTTATTGTCATCCGACCTCTCTTTCTCTCTTGTCTATAACGATCGCGCCTCTTCTTTCTGTTTACAACCCCCTGTTTACAACGACCCTCCCTCCTCCTCCCATTCTCTCTCTCTCTCTCTCTTTCAAAACTGTGAAAGACAGCAACGATTTCTCTCTCTCTCTCTCTCTCTCTCTCTCTCTCTCTCTCTCTCTCCGTTGATGTGTGTGTCTGTGTGTGTGTGTGTGTGTCTCTGTTGTGTGTGTGTGTGTGTGTGTGTGTGTGTGTGTTTGTTTGTTTGTGTGGTGTGTGTGTGTGTGTGTGTGTGTGTGTGTGTGTGTGTGTGTGTGTGTGTGTGTGTCCCCGTTCCGACTCTCTCACTTCCCCTCTGTTTCTCTCTGTGTCTTTCCTCTTCAACCTCCATTCCAAAACCACAGAATGACAGCCCCATTCTTCCCATCATCATTGACCATAGTCACCAACCAAATCTCACACCATTGTACAAAAGCATTTTTTTCTTCGAGCCCTGCACCCCCCATCTCCGAAATCTTCCAATTGCCCAGTATCTACCCCTCCCTGACTCACCCCATCAAACAGCATCCTCTCCCAAATCCTCGTGGGCATGGCTGTCAGTCCTTTTGTGCTGGAAGTCATGGCAACCAGACAGAGGAGAAACCTTTTTTTTACAGAATTGGAGTGTCGCGGTCCTCCACCATTCGCTGACTCCATGTCAGATCCTATCACCTGGTACCATACCTTCACCCTTTTTTTTTTTTTCTTTCTTCTTCTCTTTTTTCTAGTATTGGGCACAAGAGCCTGAGTGCTTGCAGTGCTGGAGATTTCAGTCTCTAAGTTGCAGGTTCATGCCCCGATAAAATTAGTGGAACCTGGGAAGCCTTCTTTGTTTTCATTTTTTCCCCCCCCCCCCCCCCCCCCCCCCCCCCCCCCCCCCCCCACCACACATGAATCGCTTTATTGATGGACATGGCAACGCCCTGCAGAAATGGCCGTTCACTCCCTTTGGTTCCACGGCAACCCATTATTGTCAGTTCCTGAAGGTTGAAAACGTTTGCGCTGCAGACGGGGGCTGGGATGGGGTGGGCCAGTAAGAGATTTCCTGCTCGTGTGTCCAGGCAGAACTAGACACCAGTGTGAAATGACTCAACAACAGAGCGGTGTCTTCTCAAATAGATTGACCCATGATAAGCCGATGATGACAGCTCTGTCTGCACTGCCGGTGATGACGATACCTTTGGATACACCTGAATGTGGCTCTGTATA
>JADBJO010001566.1:121307-131307 GCA_016801955.1 Conus betulinus | reverse complement strand
TTTTCCTTCTAATCCAAATTTCTGTTCTTTTATCTAATTAATGACATCTCTATTTTATTAGTCCATTGTTCTAGCTTCTAATTCATCATGACATAATGTGAAAATACACGATAAATCACAATCACAGAAATATCAAACGGAAAAGTACCATAATAATACATAAGAAAAAGAACTTCCCCAAATGTTAAAAAAATTCTTTGTTAGCAGAAGTATCAACCTTCATGTCAATCGTAAACAGAATGACAAAAAAAATTGTGTGGCGAAAACTTGTGAACTATATCCACTATCTTTTTTTTTACCACCATCTGAATGCCTGGGCGATCTCACACAATGTATGCTACAACAGTGAACGATCCCAACTGAGTTTAAGTCTGCAATTGCTGACACCTGCTTTGAGAAAAGGCTGCGCAAAGAACAACAAAAAAGCCCAGACCTGTCACAAACTTCCTGTTCATCTTTGAGACCTTTGAGACAACAGTACGTCCTCAGCTTTCTGATCATCTTCACCATAGTAACCTGCTCTACTCTGTACAGCCTGCCTAGCGCCCCGCATATAGCACTAAAACAGCACTGCTAAAAATAGCCAGTGATCTGCTTATTACCCTTGACGATCGTCACATTTCTCTCATTTTTCTGCTGGATCTATCTGCTAACTTGACGCAGTCGATAATGACACTCTTCTTTTTCGTCTCCAATTTACATTTGGCGTTTCTGGCGTTTCATTTTATCCTCTGGTCAAAATGAGTTTCTTTCCATCAACGGGCTCTATTACCTCTTCTCCTGCAGCGTTGCAGTTTAGAAATTCTACAGGGATCTGTTCTGAGCCCCATGCTCTTTGTCTTTTAAACTCAACCCATCTCTGACTTACTCTCTCTGCACCCCTGCCTTTCATAGTTTCTCTGATGAACTCGAAATGTACAAGTCTGAGGGATCGTTCCAGATATTATTTATTATTCAGAGAACACAAGTATGCATTTCTGATATTACAGCTTCGATGACACACACTGAGCTCCAGTTCAATAGCAACACAGGGATAAATTTTTGCAAAACACAAAGGTTCTTTTCTCTGATTGTATCTGTCCATCTAGACAGCTCCTTAATTTGCAAAGCTAACTTTGCCCACGACCTTGATGTTACACTGGAGGAGACACTATCATTCCAACGTCACCTTTCCTCCATCTGTGGTCTGTGTTAATTATCTCTGCACATTAGTCTTGGATGAAGATGTGACCCAAACCTTGATATATGTTTTTGGTCTGGCATGGCCAGATTACCTCAACTCTCTCCTTGATGGCAGTCATCTGCTTTAGGAAGTACAGTGTAATGCTGCCAGTCTTATTTCTCTGATGTTCTAACTCCACTCATGTTGCTCTTCTCCTTCAGTTTCTTCACTGGCTTCCTGTTCAAAACAAATTGTTATAGAATGACTCTGCTCAGCTTCAGGTCTCAGGATGGTCAAGCTCCACCACATCTTTCCGATCTTCTTCAGCCATACACCCCTACCTAGGCCTGATGTCCCTGCTGCTCTCTTTCATCGCCTTTAGATCCCTGCTTTCCTTACCATAACTTTCGAAAGAGCACTCTTTCTCTTTTCCAGCGCCCTCTGCGTGGAACAAACTTAATTTCCCTCGCTCCAATTTCAGTTCCCTCCCTTTCCTTCAAGTCTTGTTTCCAGATCACACTTTTTAACCGAGTCATGGCTTCTTTATTCATTTTTGCCTTATGACTTGTGTGTTGTGTGTTTCTGTAAGTGCGCGCGAAAGTACATGCTCCTCTCCACCTCTCTCTCTCCCTCTCTCTGTGCAGGAATGTAGGTGTGCATGCACCATGCACCCGTGTGTGTGTGTGTGTGTGTGTGTGTGTGTGTGTGTGTGTGTGCGCGTGTGTGCGCGGCGCTTATGTGTGTGTGTGTGTGTGTGTGTGTGTGTGTGTGTGTGTGTGTGTGTGTGTGTGTGTTGTGTGTGGGTGAGTAAGTGTGTGTGTGTATGTGTGTGTGTGTGTGTGTGTGTGTGTGTGTGTGTGTGTGTGTGTGTGTGTGTGTGTCTTTGTGCCTGTGGGTGGGTGTGCGCGCGTGTGCGTGCGTGTGTGTGTGAATGAGTGTAAGTGTGAGTGCACGGGCGATCCTGAGAGTATGCATTCATGTGCATGCGCGTGTATATATATATATATATATATATATATATATATATATATACATATATATATATATATATATATGTGTGTGTGTGTGTGTGTGTGTGTGTGTGTGTGTGTGTGGTGTGTGTGTGTGTGTGTGTGAATAAACGTGGGTGGGTATGAGTGTGGCTGTGGGTGTTAAGATTTGTTTTTTCAGTGCATAAGACTAACGATGGATTATGCAAAATATACATTATTATCATTATTAATACTATGGTAGTGATGATGATAATTATTATTAACATTTCATTAACATTGTACAGTTACTGCAGCAGTACCAACTGGGTAGTTCTAGTTTCCTTACAAGTGACTCCTATCAGCATTCAAACACTTGAATATTCTGTGAAGGGTGCCAGCATGGTCTCCTGTGAGCCAGATGAACGGATTTAGTGGTGATCTTTGTTACATCTTTGGTGTTCTTGGCCAGTCGGCCTAGCGCAGGGTTCCCAAGTCTTTGGACAGTGAATAGGAGTGGATGGGAGAGGGAGGGGGGAGGGGGGAGTAGGACTGGGGTGTTGCTATGGTCTGGTGCTTGCCCGAGTTCTTAGTCTTGGTCAGAGGTCAGGTTATTCAACCTGGACGTCATTCAGTGTCCGTGTCTGTCTGACTTTCTTTTTATCTGTATGACTCTCATTCTTTTTGCCCCCCCCCCCCCCCCTCTCTCTCTCTCTCTCTCTCTCTCTCTCTCTCTCTGTCTCGGACTATGTTTATGTCTGTCTTCTGTCTGTCTATCTATCTGTCTGTTGTCTGTCTGTCTCTATCAAACGATCGCCCCTCTCTGTCTCTGTCTGTCTGCCTATTTGCCTGTCTGTCTGTCTGTCTGTCTGTCTGTCTCTCTCTCTCAAAACAACAAACAAAAAAAAATTCTGAATGACACCACCAATCTCACAGCAACGATTTCCTCCTCCTCCTCTCTTCTTCTCTCTCCTCTCTCCCTCTCTGTCTGTCTCTCAAAACAATCGCCCCCCCCCCCCCCCTCCTCTCTCTCTTTCAAAGCTCTGAATGACAGCAATGATCTGTTCTTTTTTTCTTCTTCTTCTTCTACACCTCTCTACTCTGTCTCTGTCTCCCCCTCCCTCTCTCTCTCTCTCTCTCTCTCCCCCCTCTCTCTCGTCTCTCTCTCTCTCTCCAATTTCTCTCTCTTCCCCCCCCTTTCAAATCTGAATGACAGCACCGATCTTCCCATCACAATTTACCACCACCACCACCACCACTACCATCACCACCACATCTCCCATCTTTCTGTCAAAACATCCCTCTCCCTCCCCCCCCCCCCCCCCCCCCCCCCCCCCCCCCCCCCCGAACCTCCACCCTACTCTCATCCCTGCCCGCTATCCCATCATCTCTGACCATCTGAGAGCCCGGTACCTACACCTCTCCGACCTCAGCCAATCAGACAGCGTCATCTCCCAGTCCTGGCGGGCATGGCCGTCAGTGCTTCTTTGTGCCAGAAGTCAGTTTTGTAAGTGGAGAGTAAAAGGGGAGAGACTCCCTCCCACAGCTGGACTGTCCTGCTTCTCTACCATCCGTGGATTCCATGTCAGATCTGATGACCTGATACCACACCTCTACCATTCTTTCTTTCTTTTATTTATTTTCATGGTTTTTGTACACCCAGTTCTTAGAGAACAGAGAGTACTTACAATGGGAACGAAGAAATGCTGCCTGTGTGTCTGTCTGTCTGTCTGTCTGTCCGTGGTCAGAATGGTGTTCCACTCGCTCCAGACAAAACTACTGGGCCGATCTTCTGGAAATTTGGAGGTATGATCATTATGGGTCACGGATGATGCCCAATGTGTTATTTTACCGCTATAGCCGTCACTAAAATGGGCCGTTATAGTCGTTAGTCGTCACTAACGACTATAACGGTCCATAACGGTTTTTCTTCTTTATGGAATATCTCAGAAAGTACTTGGCCGATCTTTCTGAAAATGTGTAGGCGTGTTCATTATGGGCCGCGGATGATGCCCGATGGGTTTTTTTTTTTTTTTTTACCGTTATAGCTGTTACTAACGGTCCATAACGGTTTTTCTTCTTTATGGAATATCTCAGAAAGTACTCGGCCGATCTTTCTGAAAATTTGTAGGTATGTTTAGTATGGGTTTCGGGTGATGCCCGATGTTTATTTTACCGTTATAGCCATTACTGACAGCTATAACGGCCCATAACAGTTTTCTTCTTTATGGAATATCTCAGAAAGTACTCGGCCGATCTTTCTGAAAATGTGTAGGCATGTTCATTATGGGTCACAGATGATGGCCGATGTTTACCAGAGTAGCCGTTACTCACGGCTATAACGGTCCAAAACGGGTTTTCCTCTTTAAGGAATATTTCACGCGTATTCAAGAGAAACTGGGAATACGTTTATATGCTTTGCATCTTGTTTTGTTTCTTTTTTTTTCCAAAAGGGATAACAGAGCCTGAGCGGTGGCAGTAATGGAGTCACCGAGTTAAAGATCGTGAGTTCGTGCCCCCAATAAAGCTTAATGGAATATGGCGTAATCCTCTTTTTTTTTTTTCTTAAAACTCAGAATTCCCTGGTGAAACATAAAACACCTCAAGGATGGATGTGTAGGAACAACCTCTAAAACTCCACGATCAAACACTTGGGTTTGACAACCAAGCTGTTACTGTCAGTTAGAGGCGGTGCTGCTTAGGATCAGTTGGGTGGGTGGAGGGGTGTTAACTAAGTGGTGTACGTCCCGCATGTATGTCCAGGCAGACCTAAACACCACTGAAGTGACTTGGCGGCAGAGCAGTGTCTCCTCCCGCGGCTTGATCTATGATGACCTAACGTGGACAACTCTGTGTGGATTGCAGGTGATGAAGATGCTGTTGGACAGACCTGAGTGTGGGTGTGTGTGTACAGGCGAGCTCGGATGAGCAGTGTAGAAGTGAGGCAAATAAGGGTGTATGAGGAGACACGAAGCCACTTCCCTTCAATCAAAACAAAGAACCACACACGAAACCACACACACACACACACACACACACACACACACACACACACATAAACAAACATTCGCACACCACAGACAGACAGACAACGACAGACACACACACACACACACACACACACACACCACACACACCACACACACACACACACACACACACATACCCGCACACACACACACATACGCACGCACGCACGCACATACACACACAGAGGTCATGAAGAAGTCAGTTAGCCAGTGTTAAGATATCATCTGTTGGAACAAAGGTGCACCCAGACCACACACACACACACACACACACACACACACACACACACACACACGCGCGCGCGCGCGCGCGCACACACACGCACCACTTGTTACCTACGTCCGAAAGGTTAGGCTTTCACCCATGTCCACTGATTTGTCTGTCTGTAAATGATATGAGAAAAATCCACTGGACCGCTTTTTAAAAAAGTTGGTTGAAAGACTAAATATAAGTGAAGTAAGGATCCGTAAATTTGGCCGGATCAGACGTTCCGTGTGACCTTGCTGAAGGTCCGTTCTCATCCCACTGCCCTTCTAGTTTTACAAATGTGAGATTTGAAGTGCCAGTGTTCGGAAAATACAGTCGTAATCATTTGTACTCAAAATGTCATGGCAGGCCTCTGAATACCTCTCTCTCTCTCTCTCTCTCTCTCTCTCTCTCTCTCTCTCTCTCTCTGTGTGTGTGTGTGTGTGTGTGTGTGTGTGGTGTGTGTGTGTGTGTGTGTGTGTGTGTGTGTGTGTGTGTGTGTGTGTGTGTGTGTGCAGGGGATGGCGTGGGGTGGAGGGAAGGGAAATGGGTACTGTGTATGGCGTGTCAAAGTTCTTACTTCTAGTCTGGGGACAAAGTAAGCTACGTGGTTTTTGGCTTGGCTTTCTCCTTTATGTTCGCCCCCCATCCCCCCCCCCCTCTCTCTCTCTCTCTCCTCTCTCTCTCTCTCTCTGCCCCCTTTCTTAATACGTCTCCTCCTTTCACTAGCTGCATGAGGAAACTATCGCAATCCCTCTCGAAGGCAGATCTATATGTATCGCCTGCTCCGAGGCCTTTTCGTCCGCTGGATCGGACTCATCAGGGAGACACGGCTGATTGTGTCTGTGCTCTTGGCGTCAGATAGAGACACACCACAGTCCATAATTCTGTGGTGTTCCGACCGCCAAGGGTTTCGAAAAAGAATCCAACAGCACCCCCCAAGCAGCCAGCGAAAGGTAGTAGAATTAAACAAAACGAAAGTGTGGAGAGGGAAAAAGTTGTTGAAAACTAAAAACATTACGCAAACAGTATAAAATGTAAAGGACAATCTTTGAGCCTATGCTTGAGGATCCATTTAAGGATGCAAGGAGATCAAAAGATATGGAACAGTCTGAGTGGTCAGCTCTGCTGTTCAATAACCCAAGCATTGTCAGCGGCTAAGAATTGTGCAGAACAACCTTTCCTTGGATCTCCTAAGAGATGCAATCACCCACTGATTGACCAAACAATATAATGCTGAACAATTAAGTAGTGGGGAGAAAACAAGTGCAGGTGATCTATATGTATCGCCTGCTCCGAGCCTTTCGTCCGCTGGACCGGACTCATCAGATATATATGTGTGTGTGTGTGTGTGTGTTGTGTGTGTGTGTGTGTGTGTGTGTGTTGTGTGTGTGTGTAGATAGATAGAGAGAGAGACAGACAGACAGACAGATAGATAGACAGAGATAACATACACGTGGTTTCTTAGCGCTTAGATGGGCACAAAGACCAAGGTACCAAACTCTGGAAAACAAAGTGGCGCCTGGTCACACATGCCCAGTTACTTTGTAATATGAACTTCCCCCCCAACCCCCCCCCCCCCCCCCCCCCCCCCCCCCCCCCCCCCCCCCCCCCCACCCCCCCCCCCCCCCCCCCCCCCCGATTAAAAACATATATATATATATATAATAATCATCACATGTACACTGAAGACAGTGCATGAGGTGTTGTGTGTGTTTTCTATTCTGTTGTTTGAAGTTGTTATCACAATAGATAGCTTTGTGTTAAGTTCGGGCTGCACTTCTTGGGAACACAGCATCACCGTAGCACTGTAGCACACATGTTTTATGTTCAGCTTTTTCGTTGTTGACAGGAGCAAATGAACATCTGTGTTGTTGCCATGGGTTCCTTTACAACATGCTGTTCACGGGACCTCAGTTCATCTCCATTCAGTTCATGTCGTTTATAGGCTAGCTGACTGCAAGGGGCCAAGTCAGGGCTGAAAAGGGGACCTTGGTTTTATTGTGTCACCTGACAAATTATTAAGTCAGTCAGCCACGCAACCACCACCCAGTCAACTAATCAGTCAACCAATCACTCAGTCAACCGACCACTAATCAGTAAACCAACCAGTCAAAAAAAAAAAAAAATCAGTCACCACTAAGTCACAAACAATCAACCATTCAGTGAACTGATCAGTCAGGTGTTGAGAAGGTGGTGAGGAGGGGTGGGCGGTGGGGTTCCATGTACAGAATGCACTTGGCACAGGTTGAAAATGACCCTCGGCAATGCGGGGAGATGTCTCTGGCACAATCCTACAGAAGAAAAAAAATTACTTTATCAACCAAACAAGAAAATCGGCAGGCAGAGACAAGAAAAAAAAAAAGAAAAAAAAAAAAGCGACGCTGTACCATGGCCATGCGTTCTTTCCGCTAAGTAAGAGTCATAATAATTTGATACAGAGAAATCTGTTGGAATGGTGCTGGAAGTTATATTGTAGTATGCAGAAGGTAGTTGTCCCACATCAGTGTGATAATGAAGGCTGCGCGATTTCGCTTTGTTCCCCCCCCCCCCCCCCCCCCCCCCTCCCCCCTGCCCAGCCCCCGTCCACACATACTTTTCCCACCCGCTCCCCCACCCGGTCTCAGCATAAATTCCTCCTCTGTCTGTCTAGTCTGACTGTACACCTGTGTGTGTATATCAGTCTCTACCTCTCCATTCCCTAGCCCCTCCCATCTTTCTCTCCCTCCTTCTCCTCTCTATATCTATCCACTTTTCCGGTCCTTTGTCAGTAATGTGTCTCTCATACATTGTCGTCCGTTTCTTGACATTTCTTTTTCTGTTCATGTAGAAAGAAGAAAAGAAATTATATGTTTGATGTCTTGTTCACATGTAGGGGTGAATGGAGACATCCAGTTATGATAACAAATGTTCACGATGTTAGGCGAACAGGGGGGGGGGGGGGGGGGGGGGGCGCCGTAAGACAGAAGACTGAGAGTAGGACCGTGAAGAGAATACAGGGGAAAACCTTGGATGCGAGGATGATGAAAGGAGACCGTTTGAAATGATCTAAAACACAGTTAAAGAAAGCTGAATTGTTAATTTCACAATTAAATCAATGGCCACGATTCAAAAAAACAATCAGAGATATCAGCTACCCTAGTGTCTGCAGTGACCATCCTCATGTAAGAAAAGTTTCTGTTCATGTCACTCCTATCTTTAGCAGGAATTCCTCTCTCTCTCTCTCTCTCTCTCTCCCCGTCTCATCTCTCTCTCTCTCTGTGTGTGTGTGTGTGTGTTGTGCGCGCGCGCGCGCGCGCGCGCGTGTGTGTGTGTGTGTGTGTGTGTGTTGTGCGTGTGTGAAACTTTGTGTTCATTTTTGTCCCCTATTTGTTCGCTTATGTTTCATAATTAAAATCTCATGTCCATTGTGTCAACCATTCTTGTTCGAAACAATCAATTCTCAAAGGGGTCATGGTCTTAACTGAATCTTCTGTCTGTCTGTCTGTCTGTCTCTGTCTGTCTGTCTGTCTCTCCTCTCTTTCCTCTTTCCTCTCTTTCTCTTCTCTCTCTCCTCTCTCTCTCTCTCTCTCTCTCTCTCTCTCTCTCTCGCTCTCTCTCTCTCTAAGCTGTCTCCGGTTTTGGTCTTGAACATTCAACGTGCCTGTGATTTCTGTTCCGTACAACCCTTTTACAAGGGCCATGGCCTTTATTGAATCCCCCCCCATCCCCCCATCTCTCTCTCCCCTCTCCCTCCATCCGGGCTCCGTCGTCCTCCCTCTCCCCATCTCTCCCTCGCGCCTCCCTCTCCTCTCTCTCGCATCGCTCTCTCCCTCTCTGTCTCTCTCTCCCACTCTCCCGCCTCCCTCTCTCTCTCTCTCTCCATCTCTCCTCCCCTCCAGACTCTCCACTCGTCTCCTTCATCTCCCCCCATCCTCTCTCCGACCCGCTCCCTCATCCCTCTCCTCCTCTGTTGGTGAGTCCTCGTCTACTCTCTCTCCTCGAACTCTCTCTTCCTCTCCTCTCTCTTGTGTCCTCTCCGAGGGAAGGCAGCCTGCCGCTCTCTCCGTCCCCATCTCTCTCTCTTCTCTCTCTCTCTCTACTCTCTCTCAACTCCTCTCTTCTCTCTCTCCGTGTGGGGCCTCCTCTCTCCCTCCCCCTTCTCTCTACGTCTCTCTCTCTCCTCCTCTCCTCTCTCCTCCTCCTCTCTCTCCTCTCTCGGTCCTCTCTCTCTCTGTCTCTCTCCGTCCTCTCTCTTTCCTCTCTCCTCTCTCTCTCGTCACTCTCTCCTCCTCTCTGTCTCTCTCTAGGGAGAGGGAGGCAGCCTCGAACGGGTCTCCCTTCTCTCTCTCTCTCCCAGGGGAGGGGTCCTCTCCTCCGAACTCTGACGTCACTTCCCTCTGTTGTGTGGGGCCAGGGAGGCGGGTGCTAGCCTCGAAACTGGTCCTTCCACTCTCTCTCCCTCTCTCCCTCCATCTCTCCTCCTCTCTCTCGTCTCCTCCCACTCCCTCCTCTCTCCCACCCCCTCAGCCTCTCTCCCGTGACGTCACTCTCTCTCTCTCTCCTCCTTGTCTCTCCGTCTCTCTCACTCTCTCTCTCTCTCTGTGGGCCAGGA
>JADBJO010001566.1:101307-103807 GCA_016801955.1 Conus betulinus | reverse complement strand
ACTCAAACAGTTTATTCATAAAGGCCTTAGCCCCTTAGAATGGGGATATACATTGTGATTCATGTCGCAGACTGACACTGACTTGATCATGTTACATAAATACTTCGTCTCTGGAACGCTTTATATAGATAAATAGCTAACTGCTTGACAGTACTACTCTCATTTGATGATGACATTAACAAGACTAATTGAAAAAGCAAGGATTCTTGAAATATTTTTGTGGTAGGAATTGATCTCTGAGGTCTTGTAATACTGGACAAGTTAATACAAAATGGATTTCATCTTCTTTCGAATTTCGACACAATGGACAAATCAGACATCTATCACGTGTCTGCCTGTAGCGAAAATAATGAGAAGCAATATCAGACACACCAAATCTGAACTTAGTCATAATACGTTTTATATGTTTGTCTATTTCATTGACATATAAACAGGTATACAGCGTAAATGACTAAACGCTCTATAAAAATCAAATCTGGTACTGTTCTGAACATGTGAATTCCAATTTTGCCAACTACAATCAATTAATCTTTCTCTCGGATACCCGAATAAAAACATTCATATCACCAACACCTTGGTTCATCCATACAAAACCGAAACCATACGCATACAATTTCATCCGCACATTTGTCACCAGTTTTTTCTTTCCTCTATTATCCAAGTCTAACAACATTCTATACGCTTTGAGTGGCAATCTGTGTTCCTCCATCTGAACAATTTTTAACCATATTGTACACATTTCACAACAGAATTCAAATACATGGGATATCTAGACGTTTCGCCATATACCAAATCATTCGGCGTTTGCAACGATACCCCCAGAAACTTCTTTAGAGCAAAAAGATGGATTTTTTCACAGTACACAGCAGCAGCATCAAGGCCCCATATTTCAGCCCCATACTGTATCACTGGTTGAATTTGGCAATCAAATAATTTCAAAAACAAAGTAAGGGAATCGTTATTTAGCAATGACAGTTTTTTCATAAGACACAATAATGCACTTTTGCCCTACTAGCTAAATCCTTGCAAGCAAATGCAAAAATCCTTGCAAGCAAATGCAAAACTCAAACGCGTGGAGAAGTAGATACCAAGATATTATATATACATTAACAACAGGCATTAAGGATCTATTGTATGTCCATCTTTCTCTCGCCGCAAGATATCCTCCCTTCCTAAATACAATTATATTGCTTTTTGCCATGTTGACTTTTACTGTAATGAAGCAGCAACTCCTTGTAAAATATTTAACTGAGTCTGTAATCCAATCACTGTTTCAGATAACAAGACCACGTCATCAGCCAAGAGGAGAATGAAAATTTCTAGAACGTCATTTATAAAAGTTGCACCGTGCCTTCCACGTTGTGTGATTTCCTGAGTCAGTTCATTAATAAATAAAGAAAACAAAACAGGGCTGCAAACATCACCCTGTTTCACACCAGATGTACATTTAATGTAGTCTGTTAAACGCTGCACCAGATCGCACTCTTGCCTTTACACATTCATACATACTTAAAACACATTTATAAAGTTTCCCATGAATACCGTTTTTCAACAGTACAGGCCATAATAACGTCCTGTTAACTGAATCAAAAGCCTTCTCAAAATCAATAAAAGCAACATATAATTTACGATTTAAACAAAACTGTTTTGGATAAATGCCATCAGTGTGAACATATGATCAACAGTAGAGTAGTTTTTTCTTAAACCCGGCCTGATATTCTCCTGTGATGTTATTTTCTTCTACCCACTCCTGTAATCGCCTGTTAATAATAGCACTGTACAATTTACTGCAGACATTACACAAAGATATACCTCTATAGTTATTTGGGTCATTTGCATCTCCTTTTTTATACAATGGAATAACAATGGATTCTGACCAAGACCTAGGATATATCCCTTGATCAAACAAGGAATTAAAGAATGTAACAAAAAAATCTAGAAATAAGTTTGATTCGCGTGCAGTTTTTTATCATTTCACCTATAATCTCGTCTGGGCCAGCAGCTTTCCGATGTTTTAACTTTCTGAGTACTACTAAAACTTCTTCTTTAGAAATGGGACGGTTTAGACTGTCATCACCATATTCAGAGTCATTTACGTAAATTACATTAACCAGGCCATCACTAGAGTCAGCGTTTCCTTCGAGCAAATCCCTAAAATGACGAAACCATGTTTCAAGACTTATATCATTTAAAGGTTGTCTTCTCTTTCCTGAAATTTTATGAACACAATCCCAAAAAAAACCCTTCTGATTGTTTACAGATTGGAGTAGTTCTGTCAATACAGCATCGTTATATTGTTTCTCCTTTCTCTTTAACAGATGTTTATATTCTCGCCTTGCTTGCAATAAGACTCACGAGATGGCTGGGATAAAGAGCGTCGAAATCTATTTAATAAATTACGAACATTTCTTTTACTAACTAGGCATTCCGTATCATACCAGTCATCTTCTTTTGAATGTTTTCCAACACTAATCTCTTTCTTCATACATTCTGCAGCGTC
>JADBJO010001566.1:91307-93807 GCA_016801955.1 Conus betulinus | reverse complement strand
GGTTATGCCTTTGGAGGACACAGACGATAACACAGAATAGAAGAAAAGAAAAAAAAAAGAAAGACACGTTAGTTTTTCTACAGAGATACACTGATCTTTCTAGAGACGATGGCGTTAAGAACTAGCTCTTTTCCCCAATCATCTGCTGCTTTTTTTGAGAGACCATTTCTTTGTTTCATAATCGCGCAATGTATATACATTTCATATTCGTGTTGCGGACACATGTTTTTTAAAAGTCGTGATTTCTGTATCTTCCCTAAAAGGAAACACCCTCCCACAAATACTGCTGCTGCAATCCGCTCGGCTATCGCTTAGGATGATGTAAAAACAAGGTGCACCTTCTCAAAGAGCAGTCAGCAGCTCCATCAGCCTCGCAATCCAATCATGGAGTTGTCTACTTTCTCATAGACGTAGCTTTTTGTCATTGAGGCCGGGGCACCGGCAACAATGTTGCTGGTAGCGGTCTCCTTGCGGCAATATCGATCCCAGGAAGGGGGGAAACCCGTTTCCATACAGGTCGGTGTCGTCAGAACATAACACGTGATCCATGCTGTCCTTCTGATTCCCTACCCCACCCTCCTCTCTCTCTCTGATCTGTCTGTCTGTCTGTCTGTCTGTCTGTCTGTCTGTCTGTCTCTCTCTCTCTCTCTCTCTCTCTCTCTCTCTCTCTCTCTCTCTCTCTCTCTCTCTCTCTCTCAAAAAGAAAGGAAAAAGAAACAGCTCAGTTTCTGATTGCCACAGGATATTTTGCATGTCATTTTCCTTGCCCATTATGACAAGATGGCATAAAGGGACCAGATATGCTTTTCGCACAAAAATCAGTGGGGATGATGATGACGCTATGGAGTTCCATTCTTCAGAGACTGCAGGCCAGGGCTGTACTCCAACGCTTCCTGTCATCGTGCATCCCGGCGTCAACCAGGCCCGAGAGATTCAAAAACACCTGTATGCGTTGGTCAGGAACTTTGAGCGATGCTCTTTGAGATACATCCGTTAGGCGGATGAAACTCGACTGCATAGTGCCAGACTTTCCTCTTTAACCTGCTGCACACTCAACTCTAGTAAGGAGCAGGTCGGGGCAGAGAAGAAAGTCCGGATATTTTCATTGATATTCTTTAAACACCTTTAGGCAAAGACATCAAGGAGAACAAGCATAGCTGATCCAAGGCGACATGTAGTCTTGTACAACATGCTGGGCGTATGAGAACTCACACTCATACACTCACATCCACACACACACACGCACACAACAACCAGGATAAGGAAATATCTACCTGTCTCACCACCTATCCCAGCCTACCCCTCTTGTCGCTAACACAGTCCTCTCTCTCTCTCTCTCTCTCTCTCTCTCTCTCTCTCTCTCTCTCTCTCTCTCTCTGAGCGCACACACACACACACACACACACACACACACACACACACACACACACACACACACACACTGTGTTTGTATATACATGCATGTATATGTATGTCTATGTATGTGTATGTATGTGTGTATGTGTAATATATATATGTATATGAATGCATATATATATATGCGTGTGTGCATGCGTGTATGCATATATGTATATGTGTGTACATGTATGTATTTGTATAGATATGTATGTAAAAGAAAAGAAAAAGGGAAAGAATAGTATGAAGTTGAAATTGATTGAGAGGGATGAGCCCGATTAGATCAAGTGGTGTAGTAGAATTGAATGTATATCTAATAATATGTAATTATGCAAGAGTAAAGACAGTCAAGGTGGATAATAGGACTAAGTGTAATTATAATCTGAACAGATATGAATTAAGAATGCATGACCAAGTAAATGACCAGGGAGCATGGAGGGAGGAGTCATGGAAGAAAAACAACTGCAGAGTCCAGTTAACACCATATGGGAACAAATGTGGTGGTGGTGGGGGGGGGGGTGGATCTAGGAATATGAATGGTTTAAGTTAAATGAGTATGGAAAATGTGCATATAATAAAATAAAATAAAAAATTTTAAAAAAATAATCAACATGAAACATGTAAGAGGAAGTTTAGAATAAGTAATGAAATCGGTATATACATACATATGTAAAACTACGATATGAATACTAAGGGAAACATAGATATATAATTGACCATGAAGTGATGAAGTATGTAAATAAGATAAATCAGGAAACGAAAGTAGGTCAAGAACTTAGTTCATTAAAGTAAAACAGCAAGGCACGCAGAGGAATTTGTTTAAATGTAGATCAATATGCAAATGCAAATCAGCAGCACAGTCCGTCTCGAGAGCTCGCGTGTTCCTTCTCTGTCGCTCTCTGCTTAGAGAGAGGGGGGGGGGGGGGGGGGGGGGGGGGAGTGGGAGGGGGGGGGGTGGGGGGGGGGGCGACGGGGCGACAGTGGGAGACTGGATCGTCTGCTAAGTAATAATGGCTGCCCAGATATTATAAGAGTATGATTTTGAACTTTTTTTGTTAACTGATAGCTATTATATGCATTTTGATTATTTTCGTCGGTTGCTTTC
>JADBJO010001566.1:64132-70699 GCA_016801955.1 Conus betulinus | reverse complement strand
TGTTCGTACTTACGCGTGCATGAGTGTGTGGCGTGTGTGTGCTGTGTGTGTGTGTGTGTGGGTGTGTGTGTGCTGTGGTTGTGTGTGGTGTGTGTGGCGTGCGTGGGTGGTGTGTGCTTGTACGTATGTGTGTGTATGTGTGTGTGAACGTGCGCGTGGGCGTGTGTGTGCGTGTTGGTGTGTGTGTATGCTGTGTGTTGTGTGTGTATGTGTGTGTGTGTGTGTGTGTGTGGTGTGTGTGTGTGTGTGTGTGTATGTGTGTGTGTGAGTGTGTGTGTGCGCGCGTGTGCGTGCGTGCATGTGGGTATGCGCGCGCGCATGTGTGTGTGTGTGTCTGGTGGTGTGTATGGGTGTGGGTGCGTGCGTGCGTGTGTGTGCGTGTGCGCGCGCGTGTGTGTGAGTTTGTTGCGCACGCGCGCGCACCTATGTGTGTGTGTGTGTGTATCTGTGTCTGTGTCTATCTGTCTGTCTATGTATGTCTTTGTGTCTGTCTATGAAATATCTGTCTTCTTCCTCCCTTTCTACCCCCTACCCCCCGTTCATTCCCTGCCAACCCTAACCTGTTTCTCTTTCCCAGGGAAAAAAGAGAGAGACAGTACAACACAGCCCATGCACACAACACCCCACACCTTCCCCTACAAAGAGGACAGTCAAACACAGCCCCTGCACACAACACCCCACACCTTCCCCTACAAAGAGGACAGTCAAAACACAGCCCACTGCACACAACACCCCACACCTTCCCCTACAAAGAGGACAGTCAAACACAGCAGCCTTCACACAACACCCCACACCTTCCCCTACAAAGAGGACAGTCAAACCCAGCCCCTGCACACAACACCCCACACCTTCCCCTACAAAGAGGACAGTCAAACACAGCCCCCATGCACACAACACCCCACACCTTCCCCTACGAAGAGGACAGTCAAACACAGCCCATGCACACAACACCCCACACCTTCCCCTACGAAGAGGACAGTCAAACCTGCCCCTGCACACACACACCCCACACCTTCCCCTACAAAGAGGACAGTCAAACACAGCCCCTGCACACAACACCCCACACCTTCCCCTACAAGAGAGGACAGTCAAACACAGCCCCTGCACACAACACCCCACACCTTCCCCTACGAAGAGGACAGTCAAACACAGCCCCTCACACAACCTACAAAGAGGACAGTCAAACCCCCTGCCCTGCACACAAACACCCCCACCTTCCCCTACAAAGAGGACAGTCAAACACAGCCCCATTCACACAACACCCCACACCTTCCCCCTACGAAGAGGACAGTCAAACACAGCCCACACAACACCCCACACCTTCCCCTACGAAGAGGACAGTCAAACCCAGCCCCTGCACACAACACCCCACACCTTCCCCTTCGAAGAGGACAGTCAAACACAGCCTATTCACACAACACCCCACACCTTCCCCTACAAAGAGGACAGTCAAACACAGCCCACACAACAACCCACACCTTCCCCTACAAAGAGGACAGTCAAAACACAGCCCATGCACACAACACCCCACACCTTCCCCTACAAAGAGGACAGTCAAACACAGCCCATTCACACAACACCCCACACCTTCCCCTACAAAGAGGACAGTCAAACACAGCCCACAACAACACCCCACAACCTTCCCCTACAAAGAGGACAGTCAAACACAGCCTATTCACACAACACCCCACACCTTCCCCTACAAAGAGGACAGTCAAACACAGCCCATTCACACAACACCCCACACCTTCCCCTACAAAGAGGACAGTCAAACACAGCCCCATGCACACAACACCCCACACCTTCCCCTACAAAGAGGACAGTCAAACACAGCCCATGCACACAACACCCCACACCTTCCCCTACAAAGAGGACAGTCAAACACAGCCCTATTCACACAACACCCCACACCTTCCCCTACAAAGAGGACAGTCAAACACAGCCCATTCACACAACACCCCACACCTTCCCCTACAAAGAGGACAGTCAAACACAGCCCATGCACACAACACCCCACACCTTCCCCTACAAAGGACAGTCAAACACAGCCCATTCACACAACACCCCCACACCTTCCCCTACAAAGAGGACAGTCAAACACAGCCCACACAACACCCCACACCTTCCCCTACAAAGAGGACAGTCAAACACAGCCTATTCACACAACACCCCACACCTTCCCCTACAAGAGGACAGTCAAACACAGCCCATTCACACACAACACCCCACCTTCCCCTACAAAGAGGACAGTCAAACACAGCCCCATTGCACACAACACCCCACACCTTCCCCTACAAAGAGGACAGTCAAACACAGCCCATTCACACAACACCCCACACCTTCCCCTACAAAGAGGACAGTCAAACACAGCCCATGCACACAACACCCCACACCTTCCCCTACGAAGAGGACAGTCAAACACAGCCCATGCACACAACACCACACACCTTCTCCTACAAAGAGGACAAACACAGCCCACACAACACCCCCCACACCTTCCCCTACAAAGAGGGCAGTCAAACACAGCCCCTGCACACAACACCCCACACCTTCCCCTACAAAGAGGGCAGTCAAACACAGCCCCTGCACACAACACACCACACTTTCTCCTACAAAGAGGACAGTCAAACACAGCCCCTGCACACAACACCCCCACACCTTCCCCTACAAAGAGGGCAGTCAAACACAGCCCCTGCACACAACACACCCCACACCTTCTCCTACAAAGAGGACAGTCAAACACAGCCCCATGCACACAACACCACACCACACCTTCTCCTACAAAGAGGACAGTCAAACACAGCCCATGCACACAACACACCACACCTTCTCCTACAAAAGAGGACAGTCAAACACAGCCCATGCACACACAACACCACACCTTCTCCTACAAAGAGGACAGTCAAACACAGCCCATGCACACAACACCCCACACCTTCTCCTACGAAGAGGGACAGTCAAACACAGCCTATTCACACAAAACACCCCACACCTTCCCCTACGAAGAGGACAGTCAAAACACAGCCTATTCACACAACACCCCCACACCTTCCCCTACAAAGAGGACAGTAAAAACACAGCCCATTTACACAACACCCCCCACACCTTCCCCTACGAAAAGGACGGTCAAACACAGCCTATTCACACAACACCCCACACCTTCCCTTACGGATAAAGCGATTGTCAAAACTCTCTCTTTACCAATGACAGCACAGCTCTTTAGTAAAGTCCCTCCCCCCCCCCCCCCCCCCCCCGCCACTTCCCCTCTCTTTCCCTCTCCCTCCCCTGCCCGTCTCCCCCTCACTCCTCGCCTCCCCGACTTCTCCCCCCCCCCCCCTAGTTCCCACAGCGGTCACGGTGGCTGAGCACGGGGGACAGAGTACTCAGTTGAACTCGGGGGGTTCTTTTGTGTTTTGTTTGATCTCCTGTCAGCAGGGAGAAAAAAAAACAATAACACACAGACACACACACACACACACACACACACACACACACACACACACATGCACGCACGCACGCACGCACGCACGCACGCACACACACACACACACACACACACACACACACGCGCGCCGCCCGCGCGCGCGCGCGCACACAACATATACAAGCGCGCGACTGCTACTTGCTCGCCTGAAACAGACATTCATGACAAAAAAACAAAAATCTGCCAAGGTGGGTGGTGGGTGGTGGGTGGGTGAGTAGGGAGGGGGGTAGGGGGGGGGGGGGGGTGTGGCTTGAGTGAAAAGGGAGAGATTGAATGGTAAAAATTCTTTTCTTTCCGACTCTTTTTCTTTGGTTGCCTCTCTATCTCTCTCCCCTGTCTCTCTGCCTCTGTCTCTCTGCTTCGTCTCTGTCTCTTTCATTCTCTCTGCGTCTCTGTCTCGTTCTGTTTGTCTCTCTCTCTCTCTCTCTCTTCTCTCTCTCTCTCTCTCTCTCTCTCTCTCTCTCTCTCTCTCGCTTCTGTTTCTCTCTGTTCACCCCCCATTCTCCCCCCCCCCCCCTTGTCATCTTACTGTTGACTAAGTATCACAAAACGATGTCTTCTCTACCTCCTGTCCCGTCATCGTCGTCTTTCTTCCTGTCTGCCCCCCCCACCCCCCCAACCAACTTTCTATCTCGATCTCTCTCTCAAATCTCTCACGGGTCTCCCCCCCCCCCCCATAAAGGTCTCTCTCATCTCTGCTGGCACATAGTCCCTCCCGCTGTATCTGTGTCCCCCCCCCCTCTCTCTCTTCTCTCTCTCTCGACCACCCCACGCATAACTCTCTTCGAGCTCTCTCTTCCAAAATTCTCTGTCTCTGTTCTCTGTCTCACTTCTCTCTCTTTCTCATTCCATATATCCCTCTCTCTTCCCCACCTCTCTCTCTCCTTCTCTCTCTCTCCTCTCTCTATCTCTCTCTCTCTCTCTCTCTCTTCTCTTCTCTCTCTCTCTCTCTCTTGCCGAGCTCTGGGTCCTTGATGAAGCCTCGGGCTCTCTCTTGACGGTTGAACCTCATGCCTAATGTAGTGAAAGAACATGCTGCAACGGGAAAAAGTAGTGTCAAGGCTTCAGCCTCCATCATGCATTCCTGTTTCTCTGGTCCCAATCCGACCCCTTATGTCCTTCTTTGCTCTGGCGTACCCACCCACTTTCTTCCTCCACTCCTCGCTGTTTCTCTATTTTTTTTTTTTAAACAAACTGCAGCAGCATGTCACACTGCCCGGTGCAGGACCCAACAGTCATCAGTGCAAAACATGAATGGCTCTGCGAGATCCAGCGTCTGGTGGTGAATCATAGACGAACTGACTGAGAGACACAGGACGAAGACATAGACGTTAGGCACAAACATACACGAGTGCGCACATGCTGTCTGTCTGTCTGTCTGTCTGTTTCTCTGTCTGTCTGTCTGTCTGTCTGTGTCTGGTGTGTGTCTCTCTCTCTCTGTTTCTCTGTCTGTCTGCCTGTATCTCTCTCTGTGTCTCTCTCTCTCTCTCTCTGTCTGTGTGTCAGTGCAAACATTAATGGCTCTGCGAGATCCCAGCGTCTGGTGGTGAAATTCATAGACGAACTGAAGGAACACAGGGACGAAGACATAGACGTTAGGCACAAACATACACGAGTGCGCACATGCTGTCTGTCTGTCTGTTCTCTGTCTGTCTGTCTGTCTGTCTGTCTGTGGGTGTGTGTGTGTGTGTCTCTCTCTCTCTCTGTTTCTCTGTCTGTCTGCCTGTATCTCTCTCGGTGTCTCTGTCTTTCTCTCTCTCTGTCTGCGGTGTCTGTATCTCAATCGCTCTCTCTCTCTCTCTCTCTCTCTCTCTCTCTCTCTCTCTCTCTCTCTATCTATCTTCTCTCGCTGTCTGTCTGTCTGTCTGCATCCCTCTCTCTTTCGGTATCTCTCTCTCTCTCTCTCTCTGTCTGTTTCTCTGTCTGTCTGTCTGTGTTGTGTGTTGTGTGTGTGCTCTCTCACTCTGTTTCTCTGTCTGTCGCCTGTAGCTCTCTCTGTGTCTCTCTCTTTCTCTCTGCTGTGTGTTTGTCTGTCTGTGTGTCTGTCTGTATCTCAGTCGCTCTCTCTCTCTCTCTCCTCTCTCCTCTCTCTCTCTCTCTTGTTCTCTTCTCTCGCTGTCTGTTTCTTGTCTGTCTGTTCTGTCTGTATGTATCGCTCTATGTATGTCTGTCTGTATACCTCTCTCTTTCGGTATCTCTCGCTCTCTCTCTCTCTCTCTGTTTCTCTGTCTGTCTGTCTGTCTCTCTCTCTTCTCTCTCTCTCTCTGTATGTCTGTATATATCTCTCTCTTTCTGTTTCTCTGTCTCTGTCTGTCGTCTCTCTCTGTCTGTTCTGTCTATCTCTCTCTCTTTCTCTCTGTATGTCTGTATATATCTCTCTCTTTCTGTTTATCTGTATCTGTCTCTGATGGTCGGTCTGTCTGTCTGTTCTCTCTCTCTCTCACTCTCTCTCTCTCTCATTCTTTGTCCGTCCCTGTCTTCTTTTCGTTTCAATTTAATGTTCTGTTTCTATTCCTTTCTGTTGTTTTTCTTTTCATGCCAATAAAACACATCATCAAAGACCAAATAGAAACAGACAGATAAAAACCGTAACTCCAATTTTTTTTTTAATTTACCGTTTTATCCATACTTCATCCGCGAACATCCTCTACAGGAGGAAAAACAGACAGATAGCAAATATACATTCTTTACAAGATAAATTATTCCTGCAGGCAAAGATAGAACAGAATTTGAAAACATGCAACTCCCGTTAGGAATTGGTAAAAATAAATAATGAATAAACCAAAGAACACGATTTAGGGGGGGTGTCAGTTAATGTAGGGGAAAAACGCATTTTAAGCTGACACGATAACGACCCGAAATACGTCATTCTAAAGATCATCCGTGATTCTAAACAGGAGTCTCCATAGCTCCTAGCGGTAAAATATGTCCCTATAAATATGCGTTTGGAGGCGGGGGGGGGGGGGGGGGGGGGGGGGGGGGGGGGGGGGGGGGGGGGGGGGGGTGGGGGGGGGGTGGTTGTTTGTTGGGGGGGGGGGGGTAGTGTGCTTATTAGACTGAGTTGTTTAACTGTACTTATATTA
>JADBJO010001566.1:39132-44132 GCA_016801955.1 Conus betulinus | reverse complement strand
GTAATTTTTTCTTCTCTTTTGCTCACAATATATTCACAACTGTCCAAAGGCTTGACTCCAAAAGGTCAAGACTTTCTTCACGCTGCCATCAAACTTTCTGACCTGCATAACACCTTTTCAAATTTTCTGGAACTTTCAAAGCTCTTTGGAACTGTACAACCAAGTTTTCATGATATTTCTTTTGAACTTTACCCTGAAGGGATATGAATATGTCTGTGTACCGTACATGTTTATAAGCGACAACAACAACACCGACGACAGCAACAACAACAACAAACATCAACGAAACAACAACGTCAACAAAAAAAAGAACACACGAGCAGAAAACAAATATGCTGTAAAAAAGTTGAGTCATTACACCATAATGATTCATGCAATATATGTTTAAAAAAAAAGCTCAAAACCTGTTCGAAAGTACTATTTTCTCGCCAGTACAAGGAAGCGCTGTACTTTCAGTTTCCTTAGCATACATATTCCTGCGTCAACGATAATCAAGAAATCCTGATTCTCATGCACTAACTGAAACACTCTGCCTAATGTTACTCGGTTTACTGGTGCTAGAAGGAATTCTTTTTATAACTGTTCAAATCAAGAAAGAAAACGTAAAGTTCAAGACAGCTGTGGAAGTGATAATCCTTTTTATTACTGGTTTTGATCTGACATTAGTTTCATGAACAACAGTTACTGTTCAATTATGTTGTCTTCTTCTTCTTCTTCTTCTTCTTCTTCTTCTTCTTCTTCTTCTTCTTCTTCTTCTGCGTTCCCTGGTCATGCTGGTCAGATAGAAAGTCCGGTAGCTTGGGCAAAGGTCAGCGATCCGTCGGAGTGAGTCCGCCGTTCCCCACAGCTTTTCTTGGAGTTCCACTGCACCGGGCCAGAACTCCCCACGCCGCAGGCTGTCGAACGTGGGACAGAACTGAATTACGTGGGCTGGGTTTTGTGGGCCAGTGCCACATGGGCACTCATCTGTGTGCGATATGTTCAGGCGATAGAGGTGGGAGAGCAAACTGACAATGTCCAGTTCTTAGTGTGAAGATGGCGACTTGTTGGGCACGCTCCAGATGATGAATGTCACCCTTCTCTACCTAATTATGTTGCCGAATCGTTGAGGTTTAAGTGATCCTTCATTTCCATAAAGCGATGAAAGAAAGTACAAAACGTTGAATCTGAATGTGTTCCTTGCGGAACTGCAAATGTACGAAAAACAACTCCTTTATATACTAGCCAAGGCAAAGTGCTTTGCGTATGCCTAAAAAAGAGCGAATCTATCTTCTCCAAGTGACCCAGAAATATCAGTGAGATTATTCACAAAACAAAGCGTTTCTTACAGTTAAGTCGCAACTTGAAGGGAACAACACAACCCATTACTAATTTCTCTATTTGATCAAAGGATGAATAGATCGTAGGCATTAGCAATCAAGCATTTTCTAACTGACGTTTTTTGTTGATATTAATTGATAAACGAATATGGAGAGAGAGAGAGAGAGAGAGAGAGAGAGAGAGAGAGGGGAGATTGAGGAGAGAGAGACAGAGAGACAGAGACAGAGACAGACAGAGAGACAGAGAGAGACAGAGAGAGAGAGAGAAAGACAGACAGACAGACAGACGACAGACAGACAGACAGGCAGGCAGGCAGACAGGCAGCCAGCCAGACAGCCAGACAGAGAGAGCAATGAAAATCTTCGCAATCGAATCGAGATAAAATAAAAAAAAAGAGTGTAAGCTTTTTATGCAAACATCCCTCGCCCACGATGAAAACGACTGACGAAAAACAAAGAAAGAGAAACTTAAGGAAAGAGAAATGTCAAAATTTCTAATAGATATTTCTTAATTTACGACAGGTAGACGTATCTAAAGACCGGTTGTTAGAGGTTTATTTTTCAGCATCGTGTCTTTTATTCATGAATACTATACTGTTCTAGAAGAGAAAGAAGAAGAAGAAGAAGAAAAGAGAAGAAGAAGAAGAAGAAGAAGAAGCGATGATGATGATGATGATGATGACGATGACGATGACGATGATGATGATGATGATGATAATGTTGAGGAAGAGGAGGAGGAAGAGGTGGAGAAGGAGGAGGAGGAGGAAGAAGAAGCAGAGAAGATGATTTTGATGATGATGATGATGATGATGATGATGATGATGATGATGATGATGATGATGATGATGATAATGATGATGACGATGACGACGATGATGATGACGATGATGATGACGATGATGATGACGATGATGACGATGATGACGCTGAAGAAAAGGAGAGGGAGGAAGAGAAGAACGAGGACGAGGTTGAGGAACAAGAGGAAGAAGAAGAAGAATAAAAGAAGGAAAAGAAGAAGAAGAAGAAGAAAGAAAGAAGGAGGAGGAGAAGACGAAGAAGAAGGAGAAGAAGAGAAGGAGGAGGAGGAGGAGAAGAAGAAGAGGGAGAAGAAGAAAAAGAAGAAGAAGAAGAAGAAGAAGGAGGAGGAGGAGGAGGAGGAGGAGGAGGAGGAGGAGAGGAGGAGAGGAGGAGGAGAAGAAGGAGAAGAAGAAGAAGAAGAAGAAGAAGAGAAGGAGGAGGAGGAGAGGAGGAAGGGAGGGAGGAGAGAGGAGGAGGAGGAGAAGGAGGAGGAAGAAGACAAAAAAAAGAGAAGAAGAAGAAAAGAAAGAAGAAGAAAGAAGAAACAGAGGCGAGCTTTGTCTTCGTTTTCAACATAATTTCATGTAAAAGAAAGGAAAGAAAGAAAGAAAGAAAGAAAGAAAGAAAGAAAGAAAAGGCTATTACACTAAATCAGGTTTAAAATAACCCTTTGGCTGGCTCTACAGTGTCAACTTGGACAGTTTATCTGCGCTAAATTTCATTTGAAAGAAGCTCAGTGTATTGTCGCTCAGGCTCAATGGAAGTCGGTATGTGGGTATCAACTCAGCGAAACTGTTGCCTTTCTTTCTTTCTTTCTTTCTCTTACCTTTTCTTTCCTTTCGTTCTCTTTTTCTTCCTTCCTCCTTTCCTTCTTTCCTGTTTCTTTTCTTCCTTCCTTTCTTTCATTCCTTCTTTCTTTCTTTCTTTCTTTCATCCGTCCTTCCTTTCTTTAACAAACATATCAGTCAGCGTTTGGCAGTGCGGTGCGCACAATACCGTGAATTTTCTAACCACTGTTTTGTGTCGCAGTGTATTGCATCGCATTGTATTGCATTGTATTGCTTTGTATTGTGTTGCATTGCATAACTTGGTGTTCTTGACAAATTTTGGCCCAGATCCAATTTTCTACTGTAGTGTGCTTCACGTGCTTTACACAAAATCTCACTTAAACCATCTCATCCGACAAACTGGCACCAAGACCGTCTCTTAATGTTTAATGAAAACTTGGCATAAAAACACAAAGTCATATAAAAACAAACCTCAACATAAACAAAACCCATCCGATGTGAGACTCGAAACTCCGGACACGGAATCGTTTCATCGTTTTAAGACGAGCGCATTCTTCACTTTGATAATAATCTTGGCGCTGTCTTTTGAACAGCTGAACTACGATCATACCAGGTACCACTCACCAGAGAGGTTCCACCTTTCGGCCAATCACGAAGCCTGACTCACATTATTAATACACACCATCAATTCTGTACCATAAATAGCGACACCGTCTTATTACTGATAACAAAAACAACAAAAAACAAAAAAAACAAAGCAAACCTATCGACTACATACCGTAAATAGCATACAATGTTCAGTGTTCTAACTCTCTTTTACCTGTTGGGTCATGTCACTAGCACACTGCTTCCACTAACTGCATACCTCGTCACCTGCTGGGCAGCAGCGCTGATGTCATCTGTCTGGGCTCAGACAACACGACTGGACTCACGAGTTGGGTTATCTAAACAATACATCATTTTTTCTCTCTTATCATCAATCCTCTCTCGCCCACCCATCTCCCTCCCTCTCTCCCTTTCTCCTTCCCCTTTCCCCTCTCCCTTTCTCCTTCCTCCTCTCTCCTCCCCTTCCCTTTCTCCTTCCCTTTCCCCATTTCACTTCACTTCTCCTTCCTACTCACCATTCGTCTATTCCCCCCCCCCTCCCCCCCCCACCCACCCCTCTCCTCCCCCTCTCCTATCGAACATGATGCAGTCCCATTCTCTTAAGCTGTTGGCTTTCCTTTTCGTTTCATTCAAATTTTTTTTTGCCAGGGTTGTATTTTGGGTAGTTGTTTCTCCTCCCCCCCCCCCCCCCCCTCCCCGTCCCTGTCCCATGCCTAATCTGTTTCTTTGAAGTGAAACATATGGCGCATACGCATGCGCCTCTTATCTGGTACCTCGTTAATTAGAATCAACCTTGAAGGGAAGGTAGCACAGGGAAGAAGAAAGAGCAGACAGCATGCATGCAGGCAAGTATATCATCACCACCTATGGATCAGGGCACACTGGTACGCCTGCATGCAAATCCATCCTCGCGCTCCTCCACTAAAGCGTGAACTCACACGCACGCGCATAGGCGCACGCGCGCGCGCGCACACACACACACCACACACACACACACACACACAGCACACACACACACGCACACACATATACACGCATATGCGCGTGCACACATCTACACCTACACACACACACACACACACACACACACACACACACACACACACACACACACACACATATGCCCGCACACACACACACACACACACACACACACACACACACACACACACACACACACACACATACACACACACACACACACACACACACACACACACACAAACACACTGACTGACTGAAACCAATCTATCATCTTCTCCCCCCCCCCCCCCCCTGCACTCCCCATTCCAAGTGTGTGTGTGTGTGTGTGTGTGTGTGTGTGTGTGTGTGTGTGTGTGGTGTGTGTGTTGAGAATGACAGTTGTTGCCCTTCAAAAACAGTGAAAATAATATTAGTGGTTTCCCGGGGAGGAGGGGGGGAGAGGGGAGGGGGGAGGGGGAGGGGGAATGGGTGTTATCGCTGTTTTGTCAGAAGATGATAAAGGTTG
>JADBJO010001566.1:26632-31632 GCA_016801955.1 Conus betulinus | reverse complement strand
ATTTTGTATTGTTTTAAGAATAATTTCAGTACTTTCATCCCATTGTGAGAAAGGGATGAGATGTTTGATAGTTGTTTTCCTGTATAATTATGTATAGAAAACAAATGGGTAGACTTAATCAAATAGAGTCCCGCTCACGGTACGCACACATGCGCGCATGCACACCCAGACACACCCTGATAATTTGCCCTGTACACGTATTGATCGTCGCTGCTGCAGGGCGTTGACCCTGTTTGTCTCAGAAGGCCGGATCCACCTCTGGACACCCCTGGAGGTCTGTCACGTCCGTCCCACCCCTCCCATCTTCTGGAACTGACGACGTGGGACCGGGGACTTCTTCAACGCTGCTGTGTTCTGGCTGATCCATGTGTGGCCCTGGATGTGGGACAATTTAGAGCTGACCGTGCGTCGCAGGAACTCAGACTTGGGTGATGTCTAAGTGTATTCGTGCTTGTGTTGTGTTGCCGTGGACGTGGGACTGAAATAGGAGTGAATTACATGCAGGCTCTGGCTGGCATGGTTGACGAGGAAATGAAGTCTGGCTGTTTTGGAGTGACTGACTGAGTGGAAATGGTTGTGATTGCTTTGGTGGTGTGAAGGTTTTTTTTGACCTGTCTTGAATCTTATTTAGTCTGTCTCTCCCCTATCGTTCTTCTTTCATTATGAAATTCTTTAATTAGTTGGGCTGGTAGTGGGAGTCCCGGGGGGAAGGAGATTTTGCTTTTCTTGGGCTTTTGGGTTATTTTGTTCCTATAGGTAACTTAGACTGATAGGTTCTTTCCCCTCTTCTTTACCATTCTATTCTTACTTGGTCTCTCCTCTCTGTCTTCAGTCTTCTTTGGTTAGGCCTCTCTCCCCATATGGAATGAATGAGTATTGTCGATTTATAATTAATAAACTGTTATTGTCTTTGTAAATCCTTGGGTGGTCTGGTTGAGTGAGTGTTTGGGTGTTTGCTATCAGTTATTGCCAGTGTCGAATTTTCCCCACCTCTAACACTAATACTTATCCCTTTAACACGTAACCTCCAAACCCAGACAGATGTCAAAACACACCAGCCCAAGGACCAACCTTAACGCCCCGCCGTCAACAGCCAGTCAGATCTCTTTCACAGTGAACGAAGAAAGGGCCAGAGAGTAGGGGTGCGAGCGGAAATTTTCGCTGGCGTCTTTCTAAACCGCAAACTTTAACCCTAGGATGATACCTACCCCGCCGAACGGGGTAATCAAAACCGCAAACTGTAAGACTGATCAACCCTAAACGCACCTCCTGACAAAAACCTTAACACTGAAACCTAAAACCAAGCTACGACAGTCTTTTCCAACTCGAAATTCTAGAGGCTTAAAATGATGATACTGTACATGAGAGTAGACTTTTCCCTAACCTTAACCCCAGTTCGGAACTAATTGCCTTAAACCAACCCACCCCCCCCCCCCCCCACCAGCCCTCCACCTTTAAACTGAACTCTAACCCACTGTTGCTACACAATCTCACAAACAACCTGTGAAACCGAGTACTGTGTTTTGATGATAGATAAAGCATCTCTATGAGTTTTCTCTTTTCATTTCTTTCTTGTCCCTTTTGTTTTTTTCGTTTTTTTTTTTCTTTATCTTTTGTTTTTTCGCTTTCATTTTTCTTTGCTTGTCTTTTCTTTCCATCAGTCTTATCTTCTTGACTTTGCTTTCCTCCCTTTCTAGTCGCCAACCGCTTTAAGCCAAACCTTCCACTATATAAAAAAAAATATAAAAATTAAAATAAAAACAACAAAATTAACAACTATTAAATGGTTGCTTTCTTTCTTAAAGCTTTTTTTTTTTTTTTTTTTTTAAAAAGTTTGAATTTTATCCCTTAATGTTCAAGAATCTCCACCCTTTCTTCGATGTCAATATAAAACCTTTCCTTTTCTTTCTTTCTTTCTAAAAAAAAAAAAAATAATAAAAAAATATAAAAAAATAAAATAAAAAAAAAAAATAAATAAAATATATTAATATTTAAAATAAAAAAAATATAATAAAAAAAATTAAAATAAAAAAAAATAAAAAAAAATTATAAAAATAAATTATAAATTAAAAAATTAATAAAAAAAAAAAATATTAAAATAAAAAAATTAAAAAAAAAAATAAATAATAAAAAGAATATAAAAAAATATAAAAAAAAAATAAAAAAAAAAAATAAAAATAAAATAAAAATAAATAAAAATAAAAAAAATTAAATAAAAAAAAATAAAAAAATAAAATTTAAAAATAAAAAAAAAAAAAAAATAAAAAATAAAATAAAAAAAAAAAAAAAATAAAAAAAAAAAAATTATAAAAAATAAAATTAAAAAAAAATAAAAAATAAAAAAAAATAAAAAAAAAAAAAATTAAAATAAAAAAATAATAAAAAATAAAATAAAAAATAAAAAAAAAAAAAAAAAAAAAAATAAATAAAAAAATAAAAAAAAAAAAATAAAAAAATATATTAAATAAAAAATAAAAATAACTAAATAAAAATAAAATAAATAAAAAAAAAAAAAAAAAATAAAATAAAAAAAATTTAATAAAAAATAAATATAAAAATAATAAAAATACTTTTTTTTTTTTATAAAAAAAAATAAATAAAAATGTGCGTATGTGTATGCGTGTGTGGATATGCATTGCGTGCGCGCAATATGTGTGTGTATGTTGTGCTTGGCGTGGCGGGGTGCGTGCGTGAGTTCGTGCGTGCGTGCCGTGTATGTGTTGTGTGTGTGTAGGCGCGGCGCGCGGCGCATGTGTGTGTGTATGTGTGTGTGTGTGTGTGTGTGACAAAGAAGGAGGAGAGAGGAGGAGAAATTGACGCAGAAAGAGAGCAAAATGGCAGAAGAGACACACAGACCATGCAGAAGAGAGAGTGACATCAGAAAAATGAGAGAAGAGGGGGACGCATACACAGCACAATAGACAGCCAGAAAGAAACAGACACAGACAGACAAAACAGACACAGACAGACACACAGACAAGGCACCCACAGAGACAGAACAGACACACACACAGACAGACAGATGAACGAAAAGAAGCCAAGAGAGCGACACAGACAGAGAGCACATTAATTGGCTCCAGCGGAGAACACTGACGGATGAGCCAATGATGAAGCACCTTTCTGAACCAACCAGATCCCCGATAGGTCAGAAGGGGATTTCTTCTTCGTCTTTTGTTTTCGGATTCATTTCTTTTTCGTTTCCTTTTTCCATCCGCCCCCCCTCCCCACACACACACACAGCGCACCCCTTACACACCACTCACACACCCCCTCTCTATTCTTACATTTTCTTTTCCCATTATTTCGCTTTTCCCATCTCCCTCCTTCTCTGATTTCCCTCCTCCCTCTTCTCTCTCTCCGCTCCATCATCTCTCTCTCTCTCATCTCTCATCCTCTTCATCTCCTCTCTCCCTCCCTCTCCTCTCTCTCTTTCTCTCTGTCCCCTCTCTTTCTCTCATTCATTCTTCTTCTTCTTCTTCCTCTCTCTCTCCTATTCTTCTCTTCTCCTTCTCCTCTCCCTCTCTCTCTCTCTCCTCTTCTCTCTGTCTCCTCTTCTCTCTCTCTCCTCCTCTCTCTCTCTCTCGTCTCCTCTCCTTCTACTCTGCTTGCTGGCTTGCTCGCAATTCGCGTTCGTCCTTTCTTTCATTATCTATTTCATTCTTGTCTTTGTTCTTCCCCTCCTCTCTTTTTGTTTCTTTGTTCTTCTTTTCCTTTTCACCACAAACTTTCGTTTCTCTTTCTTTCCTCCCCCCCCCCCCCCCCCCTCTCCCTCTCCCCTCCCCCCCCCCTCCCCCCTACCACTATCACTCTTTTTTTGTCTTTCTTTATTTTTTTTCATCAGCTTTCTCTGTCTTTATATCATTCCACTCCACCATCTTCCTTTTTTTTTTTCTGCGTTAGTATATCCTTCTCCTTTAGAATCATCCCCTTTTCTCCTGTATAGTTTTTCGCTTCTTTTTCCAATCCCTGATATAGTTTTTTCCTCTCCTCCTTCTTGTCTCCTTGTTTGTTCAGTTTCTCCTCCGATACATTTCCGGCGTCAGCTCTTTTCACGCGTTATCCTCTTTATCTTTTTTTTTCTTTCTCCTTCTTCTTTTCCGTTTGATCTTATTCTTATCTTTCTCATCTTTATGTCTTTAACACCACCTTTTGCTAATCCGTATTCATCTTTCTTCTCTCTTTAACCTGCGCGGTATCCGCTTTTCCTTTTTTTTTTTTGTTCATTTTTTTTTTTTTAACTTCAACATATTACACTTATTCTTGTCCACCATCGCCTTGTTCTCCTTCCCCTCTATCTGCCGTGCCATCTTCCCGTTTTTCCCTTAGCTTAAAAAACCACCCCCTTTTTTTTTCAACCCCATTCTTTTTGGGTTTTTTTGGGGATTTTTGTCTTCTTTCTTTCTCCTTTTCTTTTGTCTACTTCCTTTCTTCCTTTTTCTTTGTCCTTCCTTTGCTACTTTCCCCACACATTCCCCCCCCGCATCTTCATTCTCCTTCTCCTCGTCGTTCTCCTTCCCTTCATTTTTCTTCTTCTTCTCCTTCTTAACTTCTTTTTTTTTTTTTTCCTCCTCGAAGATATTTCCCTCGTTTGTATTTATACACTTCTCCTGCCCTTCATTTTTCCTTCTTCTCCTTCATAACTTGTTTTCCTCTCCTCTAACCTATTTCCCTTTCCCTCGTTTTTTTTTTTAAACTTTTCTGTTTCTCTCCTACCCTTCATTCTTCTTCTCCTTGTTACCTTCGTTTTTTTTTTTTTTTTCATCTTCCCATACATTTCTTAAACTTTATTCTTTTGTTTTGTCTTCCCCTTCAGCAAGCTTTGTATTCTTTCTTCTTTTCCTCTTCTCTCCTTCCAGCACATTCACCTTGCCTTGTGTCCTCCTTCTTCTTTTTCCTCCTATTCCTTCATTGTTCTATACTTCTTCTACTTTTCTTTTTTTTTTTTCCTTTCTTCTTCAGCAACCTCTCCAGCACCACCTCCTTTTCCGCTTTTGTCTTCT
>JADBJO010001566.1:0-2500 GCA_016801955.1 Conus betulinus | reverse complement strand
CAAGCTAGAAAAACACTAAACGTTCTTTCTGAAAATTTTCAGTAAACAAAGCTGGTGTCAGGATGTAAACACTTTAAAACATTTAGCCACATCACTGATCCGATCAAAATTATGCTATGCACAAGAGGCTTTTCTTCAGTGCCCATACACCCTTGTTACAAAAGCTGCAAAGCATAGATAGTAAAGCCTATGAATTATGCCTAGGTCTTGCGTTCCATGCTTCAACTTACCGAACTTATAAGGAAATTAATATTTTACCATTAGACGAACATAGAAAGCTTACACTTGCCCAACAAGTAATGAAATGTTCAACGCTCACAGGTGTGAAACGAAAACGAGATTGCTATAAACCCTGATTCTCATTATCCAAAAAAGAGCTCAGACTATTTTTTGTCATATTCTACCATTGGTTCTTATACGGAAAATCTTTTTGAAGAGTCAACAGTCAGTTCTGAGACATAAACGAAGGTGGCCTTGATTTCTCCTCCAGCCTGGGAAAGAAACAGGGCACATTTTGATCTTGATCACACTGTGATGTGAGCAAAACTGACCAACCAATATTTTATCCTATTCCGTACAGATGCATATACAAGAGAAATATCCTCAACATCTTTAAGTTTACACAGATGGTTCAGTATTGTCTAATAATCAGTCGGGTTCTGCTTTTTGTTATACCATCACAAAAGGTTGAAAAGATATATTCCCATCGGAAAAGGCAGATCAATATTTGTCGCCAAAATGATAGCTGTTATTATGGCGTTGTCAAAATTTAATTGACTTGTCACAATCAATATTTAAAGTAGTTTATTTGTGTGGATTCAATGTCTGTTCTGCAAACCATAACATTTCCAAATACCATTTCGAACAACTTTCTTGTAAATGAAATATGCCATCTTATTCATGTTTTGATATGTAAAGGAACTGATATGATCTTCTGTTGGATTTCCATCGCATTGTGGTATTTGAGTTAATGAGCTAGCTGACAGATGCGCAAAGAGAGGAGCCAGAAATGAAAAGTGCGCCACGGTATTGATTGTATCCTTTTCTTTACCTGAAGTCAATCATTATTAAAGCAAACCGTCTGGTGCCGAAAACACTACAGAAATACGTTGCTTGGTGTGGCTGATAAAAATACTCGTTTAATTAATTATAAACATGTGTGTGTGTGTGGTGTGGTGTGTGTGTGTGTGTGTGTGTGTGTGTGTGTGTGTGTGTGTGAAGAGGAACGGGGATGGTAGGAAGGGGACAGGTATCCTTCAGTCGGGTTCGATGCGATGTGTTTGTCTTGATTCTTTGCCTGTCGATGTATATATTTATTTATAAAGTGTGTGTGTGTGTGTGTGTGTGTGTGTGTGTGTGTGTGTGTGTGCGTGTGTGTATGTGTATGTGTGTGTTGGTCTGTGTGTCCCTCTGTGTGCCTGTTCGTGTCTTTCCGCTGTCTTTGACTCAGTCTGTCCCGGTCTGTCTACTGTTTCTGTCTTTGCATCAGTCTGTCTGTCCCTGTCTGTCTGTCTCTGTCTCTGTCTGTCTGTCTGTCTGTCTGTCTCTCCTCTCTCTCTCTCTCTCTCTCTCTCTCTCTCTCTCTCCCTCTCTCTCTTCCTCTCTCCTCTCCTCTCTCCTCTCTCTCTCTCTCTCTCTCTGTTGCACTTTCTCTCACGACCTTAGTCTTTTTCTCTCTCTGCCTCTCCCTGCAGTATCCGTTTTATTTCTTGTTCTCTTTCTATCCTTGTGTGTGTGTGTGTGTTGTGTGGTGTGTGTGTGTGTGTGTGTGTGTGTGTGCGCGTGTTTTCCTAGTCTGTAAAGTGGGTTTAACACTCCGTCAAACAGGCGTAAAGTGCTTTTGTTTTCCACATAAACCCGCTGTTTTTCGTAGAGCCATTTCGATTCGATTCCAGCATATTTCTAAAGTTCCGAAACAGTTTTAGAAACAAAATAGTTGATTACAAGATAGAAAGCAACATTCACAATGTTTACTTCCATCTTATCTTATGAAACTGTTTTATTTTCCCTATCACTATTTATTTCCTCCATAATTAAATATTCAAAATGCCAAAACTTTTTTTGTTTTTGTTTTTTGGAGCGTATGTATCTTTCGTTTTTCTCTCTTTTTGTTATCGTCGTAGAATATTCTGCATTCCCTTAAATGATGGCATTTAGTGTCAGAATGGCGCATTTAAGCGTTGCATTCTTTCTTTAAAATATAGCCTTCTTTGAATAGCTTTGCAAAAATCGTAATGCCAGTTTGGGGATGTGTACACCTGTGTGCGTGCGTTTATATGTGAGTTAGTGTGTGTGTGTGTGTGTGTGTGTGTGTGTGTGGTGTGTGTGTGTGTGTGTGTGTGTGCTTGCGTGCGTGCGTGCGTGTTGTGTGGTATGGGTGCGTGCGTGCGTGCGTATGTGTGTGGGTGCGTGCGTGCGTGTGTGTGTGCATGCATGCATGCGTGCGTGTGTGTGTGTGTGTGTCTCTGTGTTCTGCCCGTGGTGTCCATACTGTGACAGT
>JADBJO010001565.1:402500-405000 GCA_016801955.1 Conus betulinus | reverse complement strand
CATTATCTTTGCAGAGTTGATAAGGGTAGAGAGAAGTTTTACTGTAAGGAAGAGTCGTTGTCTATGCAGGATTCACAAGGATTGAAGGAAGATTGTCTGTACAGACAGACCGCTATTTGCACAGAAAAAAAAATATTTTCTTCACGGAAGAATATTGTCTGCACAGACAGGAATGTTGTCTCCACAGAAGAAATAGTCTCCACAGAAGAAATAGTCTCCACAGAAGAAAATAGTCTCTGCACATAAGAAATGTTGTCTGCGCACTAGGAATGTTGTCTGCACGGAAGAAATATTGTCTCCACAGAAGGAATATTGTCTGCACACAGAAGGAATATTGTCTGCACAGAAGAAATATTGTCTGCACAGAAGGAATATTGTCTGCACAGAAGAAATATTGTCTGCACAGAAGAAATATATCGTCTGCACAGAAGGAATATTGTCTGCACAGAAGAAATATTGTCTGCACAGAAGGAATATTGTCTGCACACAAAGAATATTGTCTGCACACAAGGAATATTGTCTGCACAGAATAGATATTGTCTGCTCAGAAGGAATGCTGTCTGCCCAGAAGGAATGCTGTCTGCCCAGAAGGCATGCTGTCTGCCCAGAAGGAATGCTGTCTGTCCTGAATTGCTGTCTGCCCAGAAGGAATTGCTGTCTGCACAGAAGGAATGCTGTCTGCACTGAAGAAATTGCTGTCTGCACTGAAGAAATTGCTGTCTGCCCAGAAGGCATGCTGTCTGCACTGAAGAAATTGCTGTCTGCACTGAAGGAATTGCTGTCTGCCCAGAAGGAATTGCTGTCTCCCAGAAGGAAATGCTGTCTGCACTGAAGGAATGCTGTCTGCACAGAAGGAATGCTGTCTGCACTGAAGAAAAGAAATTGCTGTCTGCACAGAAGGAATTGCTGTCTGCACTGAAGGAATTGCTGTCTGCACTGAAGGAATGCTGTCTGCACTGAAGACGTTGCTGTCTGCACTGAAGAAATTGCTGTCTGCACTGAAGGGAATATTGTCTGCACAGACGGCATTGTAGTCTGCACAGAAGGAATTGCTGTCTGTACAGAAGGAATGCTGTCTGTCTGCACAGAAGGAATTGCTGTCTACACAGAAGGAATGGCTGTCTGCACAGAAAGATTGCTGTCTGCACAGAAAGATTGCTGTTGCACAGAAGGAATTGCTGTCTCCAAAGCAGAAATATTGTCAGCACAGAAGGAATGTGTTGTCTATACAGAAGGAATCCTGTGTGTGCAGAATTGAGTGTTGACTTCACAGAAAGAACGTTGTCAGTACAGAAGAAATGTTGTCTGTATAGAAGGAATGTTGTCTGCACACAAGGAATATTGTCTGTATGGAATGAAAGTTGTCTGTTTAGAACAAATAAAAGGAAAGTTCTCTGCACAGAAGGAACGTGTTCTGTACACAAATAGTAATACAGACGGAATAATATACAGACAGAATAATGTCTCTGTAGAAGAACTGACGGAATGATTATACCGACTGAATAATGTCTCTGTAGAAGAACTGACGGAATAATGTGCAGGCTGTACAATGTCTCTATACAAGAACTGACGGAATAACGTTCAGATTATACGATGTCTCTATAGAAGAACTGACGGAATACTGTACAGACTATATCATGTCTCTATAGAAGACCTGACGGTATAAGGAACAGACTATATAATGTCTCTATAGAAGAACTGATGGTGGAAGGTACAGACTATATACCGTCTCTATAGAAGAACTGACGGAGTAATGTACAGACTATTTAAGGTTTCTATATAGAAGAACTGACGGAATAATGTACAGACTGTATAATGTCTCTATAGACCTGACGGAATAATGTACAGACTATATGATGTCTCTATAGAAGAACTGACGGAATACTGTACAGAGTATATAATGTCTCTATAGAAGAACTGACGGAATACTGTACAGACTATATAATGTCTCTAGAGAAGAACTGTCAGAATAATGCACAGACTATATAATGTCTCTGTAGAAGACCTGACGGAATACTGTACAGACTGTATAATGTCTCTATAGAACTGACGGAATACTCTACAGACTGTATAAGGTCTCTGTAGCAGAACTGACGGAATACTGTACAGACTATATGTCTTTATAGCAGAAGAACTGACGGAATACTGTACAGACTATATAATGTCTCTATAGCAGAAGAACCGACGGACTACTGTACAGCCTATATAACGTTTCTATAGAAGAACTGACGGAATAATGTAAGACTATATAATATCTTCTATAGCAGAAGGAAGCCCCTGTTATCAGCAGCGAATCAGTGTTGTCAGCACCCAGCAGACAGCTGTTTCTCGAGGCGTCAACGCTACCGCGTTCCGCACCTGCAGGTTAAGGTCCGTTCCATATGAGTGACTTCATGGCTCTGCTTTCTGATCAGGTGACCCCACTGCAAGCCTGTCCTCCCATGAAATGCTAAAAGGGGGGGGGGGGGGGGGGGGGGGAGAGAGAGAGAGAGAGGGAGGG
>JADBJO010001565.1:395000-397500 GCA_016801955.1 Conus betulinus | reverse complement strand
CAGCTTTTGACACGACTCTCCAGGTCTACCTCACTTGTCAAGCCACGTTCAACGTAGTTTTTTTTTTTTTTCTCACCCACTTTTCACCCTACATTTTTTGTTTCTATTATTACAATTTTTTTTTTTTTACTACTGATGTGTTCTTACATTTGTCTGTCATTTTCCAGCTTTTATCCTTTTAAGTTCCTTACCTTTGGAGCACAGATTCTTATTGGTTTCCATCATAGTGTCTGCCTCATTCCTCAATGTTGGTTACTGTTTCCTTGAAGTCGTTACTTTAGTGCCACAGTTTACCAACGTTTCTTCCAATTTCCTCAGTTCGTTCCACAGTTTGTTACTAATTCTGTCAAAATCCGAACTTTATTCCACAGTTTTCGACTGTTTCCGTCAGATTCCTTTTTTTTAATTTAACAATTTCCTACTGTTTCGATCAAATTTCTTTTATTATTATTATTATTACTATTATTATTATTATATCATTTTTATTATTATTATTGTTATAATCATTATTGTTGTTGTTGTTCTTCTTCTTCTTGCTTATATAGTATCTATTCCCGGTCAGAGACCAAGTTCTAAGCGCTTCTTTACATTACTTCTTTCGTTTGCACAACGTGGTGCCTACCTAGGTAGAGCCGACTGAAGAGCTGCCTGCCGGCGCTTCATTCAGTCGTTTCCCGTGTCATTCAGTCAATATCTTTCATTCAGTTTAACAACTCTTTCATTCTTTCAATTTTTCACGCAGAGTGCATGCTCTGTGTAACATGTCATCCATACTAACAGCCAAACTGGCCTTCTCTTCCGAAAGTTGGTGATGGGATTTAAAACGTGTGTGCAAGATGTTATGCGTGCGTTCACACACGGAACCTCGGTTTATAGTCTCATTCGAAGGACTGTTTGGGAAATGGAGTCAGAACCAATGTTAACTCCGAGGAGAAGTCCCCCTGTATCGTAAAGGCCCGGCGGAGATTCGAACCCGCAACCCAGGATCACCAAGATTACGAGTCCGGCGATTTTTCGATTAAAAAAAAAAAAAAAAAAAAAAAGAATATAGTCGCTGAACTGGCGTCTGTTTCACCGCAAAGTAGTCCGTCCGTCGTAGGTAATCGACCAGTTCTCTCTCTCTCCCCCCCCCCCCCCCCCCCCCGCCCCCTCTCCCCCCTCCGGTCCCCTTCCCTCCCAGCCCCACCTCCCTCCTCCCCCCCCCCATCAACGCTCTTACACCTGCTTTTCTCTCCCTCCCCGGTTCTATCCCCCCTTGTGGAAAGTTAGCCATCGACCCAACAAGCCCGAAATGGGAAACCGCTCGTTCGGCCGAGACATTTCGAGTGGAGGTGCTCCGTGACAACCGAGAGTTACCGAACCTTATGTCTTGTTGCCGCAATCTTCTCGTCTTTTTACCGGAATGCTGCACGCATCAGTTTCACTGTGGCCTGCTTCGGGTGAGCGGTTTGTCAACACTGGGGTCGCTTTTTAGTGGCGTGCTTTTTGAAATTGAAAACGAAAGAACAAAAAAAAAAAAAAGAAAAAAAAAGAGAGAAAAACCTGGGTTGGTATGGAGAAAGGGGGTGGGGAGGTCGGAACAGGTATGGGGATGGGATGGCGGTGGGGTGTGGTGGTGTGGAGGCAAACCGATTCCATGTGTACATATCGACAATATGGTGAGTCATGTATCTCTCTGTCTGTCTGTCTCTCTGTGTGTGTTTTCTGTCTGTCTGTGTGTTTCTGTATCTGTCTCTGTCTGTCTGTCTCTCTCCCTTCCCTTTCACTCCACATCCCCCCCCCCCCCCCCCCCCCCCCCCTCTCTCTCTCTCTCTCTCTCCCCTCTTCTTTCTTTCTTCTGACGATCCATTTACTCAATGCTGTGTCGAAGAAAAGAATATGGGATGCTTGACTTGATCTGAAAATAAAGATCTCTCTCCTCTCTCTCTCTCTCTCTCTTTGTCTCTCTCTCTCTCTCTCTCTCATTGTCTCTCTCTCTCTCTCTCTCTCAAATATTCTTGGAATTAATACACACTTTTTTTTTTTTCGTGGATTATGTATCATCAATTGTATGCGTTTGTACATCTATTTATGATAATTCCATTTCATACACTCGGTTTTGTTTTTTTTGTTTTTGTTTTTCTTTTGCTGATGTTTATTTCGGCATGATTTCATTTCTCTCCCCGTTTTAAGTTGTATAGTCCCGAGCAGGGCGAATACTGGATTAAAAAAAAAAAGCATTTGTATGCTTCTCTAGTATAAATTTGTGTAGCTCTCTCTATGTGTATATGTGTGCGCGCGCGCGTGTTGTCTGTCTTTCTGCTTGCCTTTTTGTGTGTCTTCTCTCTCACTGTCTCTCTCTCCCTCCTCCCTCTCTCCCCCCCCCCCCCCTCTCTCTCTCTCTCTCTGTTTTGTGCGAGTGTACGCGCGCGGGCGCGCGCGCGTGTGTGTGTGTGAATGCGTACGGTGTGTGTGTGTGTGTGTGTGTGTGTGTGTGTGTGTGTGTGTGTGTGCCATTGAT
>JADBJO010001565.1:347500-375000 GCA_016801955.1 Conus betulinus | reverse complement strand
CCCTCAATATCCCGTCAATGCCCCCTCAAATGTCCCTCAATGTCCCGTCAGTGCCCTCTCAATGTCCTCAAAATATCCCCTCAGTATCCCGTCAATGTCCCGTCGATGCCCACCTCAGTGACCCCTCAATACCCTCTTGTGTCCCTGTGCAGGACTGTGGCCATGGATGGACCTCCATGAAGGGCCGGGTCATCTTCTGGTTCCATCTCAACTTCGCCACCAACGCCGGCTACGTCCTCTTCAAGCTGTACGGCCAACAGTGCAGAAGTGCAACAACGGCAAGTTTGAGCACGCCATGTGGTACCCGGAGGAGGTGGTCAAGGTAAGCCATGGACCCCGGGGATCTCGGGTTCGAGGAGCAGGAGGGTAGAGGTGGATGGTGTGGTGAAAAGGTTAATGTTCCTGATCTCTACTGTGACTGGTATGGTCTAATCATGCTCCCGGTGTCTACTGTTGTTGACGGGTGTGTCTTGTGTCGTATTCCTAGCCTTTACTGTTGTTGACGGGTGTGTCTTGTGTCGTATTCCTAGCCTTTACTGTTGTTGACGGGTGTCTGGTATCATATTCCTAGCCTTTACTGTTGTTGACGGGTGTGTCTTGTGTCGTATTCCTAGCCTTTACTGTTGTTGACGGGTGTCTGGTATCATATTCCTAGCCTTTACTGTTGTTTGACGGGTGTGTCTTGTGTCGTATTCCTAGCCTTTACTGTTGTTGACGGGTGTCTGGTATCATATTCCTAGCCTTTACTGTTGTTGACGGGTGTGTCTTGTGTCGTATTCCTAGCCTTTACTGTTGTTGACGGGTGTCTGGTATCATATTCCTAGCCTTTACTGTTGTTGACGGGTGTGTCTTGTGTCGTATTCCTAGCCTTTACTGTTGTTGACGGGTGTGTCTTGTATCATATTCCTAGCCTCTACTGTTGTTGACGGGTGTGTCTTGTCACATTCCTAGCCTCTAATGTTGTTGACGGGTGTGTCTTGTGTCATATTCCTAACCTCTACTATTTGTTGACAGATGTGTCCTAGTCCATGTCCCTAACCTCTACTGTTGTTGACGGGTGTGTCCTCTCTTTCATGTCCCTAATCTCTACTGTTGTTGACAGGTGTGTCCTATTTTGTGTTCCTAACCTCTACTGTTGTTGACAGGTGTGTCCTTTTTAATGTCGTAACCCATTACTGCTGTTGACAGGTGTGTCCTATTTCATGTTTCTAGCCTCTACTGCTGTTGACACGTGTGCCCTATTTCATGTCCCAAACCTCTACTGTTTTGACAGGTGTGTCCTATTCCGTGTCCCTACCTCTACTGTTGTTGACAGGTGTGTGTCCTATTTCATGTCCCTTACCTCTACTGTTGTTGACGGGTATGTCCTATTTCATGTCCCTAACCTCTACTGTTGTTTGACAGGTGTGTCCTACTTCATGTCCCTAACCTCTACTGTTGTTGACAGGTGTGTCCTATTCCGTATTCCTAACCTCTATTGCTGTTGACGGGTATGTCGTATTTCATGCCCCTAACCTCTACTGCTGTTGACTGGTGTGTCCTACTTCGTGTCCCTAACCTCTACTGTTGTTGACAAGTGTGTGTCTATTTTCATGTCCCTAACCTCTACTGTTGTTGACAAGTGTGTCCTATTCCATGTCCCCAACCTCTACTGTTGTTGACAAGTGTGTTCCATTTCATGTCCCCAACCTCTACTGTTGTTGACAAGTGTGTCCTATTCCATGTCCCCAACCTCTACTGTTGTTGACAGGTGTGTCCCATTCATGTCCCTAACCTCTACTGTTGTTGACAGGAGTGTCATATTCCATGTTCCTAACCTCTACTGTTGTTGACAAGTGTGTCCTATTCCATGTCCCCAACCTCTACTGTTGTTGACAAGTGTGTTCCATTTCATGTCCCCAACCTCTACTGTTGTTGACAAGTGTGTCCTATTCCATGTCCCCAACCTCTACTGTTGTTGACAGGTGTGTCCCATTTCATGTCCCTAACCTCTACTGTTGTTGACAGGTGTGTCATATTCCATGTTCCTAACCTCTACTGCTGTTGACGGATGTGTCCTATTTCATGTTCGTAACTTCTACTGCTGTTGATAAGTGTATCCTATTTTGTGTTTCTGACCTCTACTGTTGTTGACAAGTGTGTCCTATTTCATGTCCAGTTCAGTTCAGTGGTTTGTTTAATGTCTTTTCATCGCCAGATGATATTAGACACTTGTTAAAAAAAAATTTCCAACCTTTTACACTCACTCAACTTATCTAGTTCTTTCAAATCTACATCTGATATATGCATGCTTACATAAGTGAAATATCCTAGTGGTACACAAATTGCGATCTTTATAAAAAAAAAAATTTGCAACCTGTGACTGCGAAATAACCATGGCCTATTTCATGTCCCTAACCTCTACTGTTGTTGACAGGTGTGTCCTCTTTCATGTCCCTAACTTCTACTGTTGTTGACAGGCGTGTCCTATTTCATGTCCCTAACCTCTACTGTTGTTGACAGGCGTGTCGTATTTCATGTCCCTAACTCTACTGTTGTTGACAGGCGTGTCGTATTTCATGTCCCTAACTCTACTGTTGTTGACAGGCGTGTCGTATTTCATGTCCCTAACTCTACTGTTGTTGACGGGTATGTCCTATTTCATGTCCCTAACCTCTACTGTTGTTGACAGGTATGTCCTATTTCATGTCCCTAACTCTACTGTTGTTGACGGGTGTGTCCTATTTCATGTCCCTAATCTCTACTGTTGTTGACAGGTGTGTCCTATTTCGTGTTCCTAACCTCTACTGTTGTTGTTGACAGGTGTGACCTATTGTGTCCCTAACCTCTACTGTGTTCACAGGTCCTATTTTCGTGTCCCTAACCTCTACTGTTGTTGACAGGTGTGTTATTTCGTGTTCCTAACCTCTATTGCTGTTGAAGGGTATGTCGTATTTCATGTTCTTAACCTCTACTGCTGTTGACGGGTGTGTCCTATTTCGTGTCCCTAACCTCTACTGTTGTTGACAAGTGTGTTCTATTTCATGTCCCTAACCTCTACTGTTGTTGACAAGTGTGTCCTATTCCATGTCCCCAACCTCTACTGTTGTTGACAAGTGTGTTCTATTTCATGTCCCTAACCTCTACTGTTGTTGACAAGTGGGTCCTATTCCATGTCCCCAACCTCTACTGTTGTTGACAGGTGTGTCCTATTTCATGTTCCTAACCTCTACTGCTGTTGACGGATGTGTCCTATTTCATGTTCGTAACCTCTACTGCTGTTGATAAGTGTATCCTATTTTGTGTTTCTGACCTCTACTGTTGTTGACAAGTGTGTTCTATTTCATGTCTAGTTCAGTTCAGTTCAGGGGTTTGTTTAATGTCTTTTCATCGCCAGATGATATTAGACACTTGTTAAAAAAAATCCCAACCTTTTACACTCACTCAACTTATCTAGTTCATTCAAACCTACATCTGATATATGCATACTTACATAAGTGAAATTCCCTAGTGGTACACAAAGCTGCGATCTTTATAAAAAAAAAAAATTGCAACCTGTGACTGCGAAATACCCATGGCCTATTTCATGTCCCTAATCTCTACTGTTGTTGACAGGTGTGTCCTATTTCATGTCCCTAACCTCTACTGTTGTTGTTGACAGGTGTGTCCTATTTCATGTCCCTAACCTCTACGGTTGTTGACAGGCGTGTCCTATTTCATGTCCCTAATCTCTACTGTTGTTGACAGGCGTGTCCTATTTCATGTCCCTAACCTCTACGGTTGTTGACAGGCGTGTCCTATTTCATGTCCCTAACCTCTACTGTTGTTCATAGGCATGTCCTATTTCATGTCCCTAACCTCTACTGTTGTTGACAGGTGTGTTCCTATTTCATGTCCCTAACCTCTACTGCTGTTGACAGGTGTCCTATTTCATGTCCCTAACCTCTACTGCAGTTGACAGGTGTGTCCTATTTCATGTCCCTAACCTCTACTGCTGTTGACAGGTGTGTCCTATTTCATGCTCCTTACCTCTACTGTTGTTGACAGATGTGTCCTATTTCATGCTCCTTACCTCTACTATATCTGACTGGTGCGGTGTAATTATGTTCGTGTTTTCCATCGTTGTTGACTAATGCATCATATTCCATGTTCCCGATCTCCACTGTCATCGACGGTGTATCCTAACGTCATGTTCCTCTACAGGTTTTGACCGATGCGTTTCAGATTTACGTGTTTAATCTGTACCATTGTTAGCTGGTGTATCCTGCCATGCTCCCAATCTCTATTATCGTTGATTGGTGTGTTCCGGTTTTGTTTTGAATCTGTTCCGATTGTTGACTAGTGGGTCTTATTTCTCACGTTCGTGACCTGTACTGTCGTTGAGTGGTGGGTCTTTTTTCTCATGTTCATTGACCTCAGACTTTCGTTGAGTGGTGGGTCTTATTCCTCATGTTCATGACCTCAGACTGTCGTTTGCTGGGTGTCCCAACCCGCGCTCAGGGTCTCTTTGACTTTTGGTAGATGTGTGGTTTGCCCTGTGTCGCGTTCCTCATCCCAGGGGGCTGATGGTGCTGGGTGTTGTGTGTGTGTGTGTGTGTGTGTGTGTGTGTGTGTGTGTGTGTGTGTGTGTGAGTGTGTGTGTGTGTGTGTGTGTGTGTGTGTGTGTGTGTGTGTGTGTGTGTGCAGGTGGTGGGCAACGTGTACAACCGGGTGGGTCAGGTGTACTACGGCTTCGTGCGGCCCCCGCTGAGGATCGACCGGCGCCAGGGGAAGCCCCGCAACCAGCACAACGCCGAGCTGTGCCAGGCCTGCAAGGAAGGGCTGTGCAAAGAGGAATGGGCCGTGGCCGCCGCCTCCTGAACGCCTCAACCCAGCACGGCCCCCTGGATGCCTCCTACCTACTCCTCCTTCCTGAAAAAGACCCGGCTCGTGATGATGATGCTGATGATGATGTTGATGCCTTCCCCCCCTCCCCACACCCCCTTCCTCTCCTCTCTCCTCCTGCCAGCGGACTGATGCCTGCCTGATCTTCGTCTCCGAACACTTTGGGGGACGCCAAGGCGAGAACCTCGCCCCGTGGTTTGTGTACGAAAAGGGGGGCAGGACTGGATCGATACTGTTGAGAGGAGTTAAAAAAAAAATGAATTTTGAAAAACAATCTCTAATGGTTTTTGTTGTTGTTGTTGTTGCGTTGTATGGTTTGTCTTTGACTCGTATGAGTTTCGTTGTGGTTTGTCGTCACAAAGCTTTGTGCAGTTGACCCCCCCCCCCCCCCCCCCCCCCCCCACCCACTACTCCTTAAGCCAGTACCTCGTAAGCCTTGCCCCCCCCCCCCCCCCCCCCCCCCACTCTACCTTGTGTGAGCTGTGGTCAGGTGGTAGTTTGGACACAAAGGACGACGCAGGCGGCTGTCTCCCACAGCACTGTGTCCGTGTTAGCGGGACTAAGGTATGCCCCTGTGCCATGGGAATTTTTCAGATTACCATTCCTGAAACAACCGCTCCGTGACGCCCCTCAAAGGACCAGAGGTTTCTCCTCTTTGGAGCGGGGCAAGAGATGACAGTTGCCAATGCTTTGAGATTGAGGGAATGTGTATTTTTAAAGATTGGTTTTCTCTGCTGGTTTCTTTCCGACCCCCACTGCAACTGGTCACACCGTTTTCAACACCCAGTGTTCACAGGTCATCGCGCTTCGACCGGCTTTGCCAGCACGCTGAATGATCTGATTCCCTGTGAGAGTGCCTTACAACATCACCGCACATCCTTTTGCTAATCACTGTCGTCATCGATCATTGATGTAGCATTTGGCCGCCATCGTCAATCACTATGTGCCTTTTGAGTAGTGTATGAGTTGTCCTATCATGCCTCGTAGCAACGGACAAGTGAACAGTTGCTGAGCAGGTAGTAAGAGGGAGAAAGAAGTGCGGTTGAAGGAAAATGAAATGATTGTTGCAATTCTGATCAGGAGGCAAATCACTATGTTGGTTTAAATCATTTTTTTTTCATTGCTGTATTTTTTTCGTTTTTTTTTTTTTTTTCATTTCATTCGAAAAGATTTTACATTGTCTTACATTTTTGTGGTTGGTTTGTTTCAACGAGGGGAAGAAACTGTTACAAACATGAAAACTGTAAGAAAAAAAAAGTTTTGGTTCACAATGTCTTGGTGACACAGCGTCGCATAATGTCACGCATCATTTCATTTGTATTCATTATCGCGGATGCTGGTGTGGATGGAGAATAATTTTTGATGATTTTTGCTTGTTGTAGAAATCATTGATGACGTTCACATTGGACTTTGTTATGCACCTGCTTGTTTCCCACTGCAATGGCCTACGATTGTTTGTACATTTCATCATTTACAATAATCATACCTATGCCATTATTACTGAATAGATTGTGGTGATAGAGAAAGACACGTGCGTCGATTGTTAGTGATATATGAGGCGTGTGTTTCACAGAAGCGAGAAATGGCGAGTGGCTCGCGTTTACTTGCGGCGAGAGAGGGAGAGAGGGCATGAAGCAAATGAAAGGGCGCTAGGCAAATTCTTTTTTTAACAACAACTTGGCTCTTTCTTTATGATGAACAATTTAGTAGTGGGGCAAAACAAGTGCATGCTAACAATTCCTCTGTCATTACATTAACGACTTGGCACACATTCAAAATAGGATGAAGAAAGGGGGGGGGGGGGGGGGGGGATGGGGGGGGGGGGGGGGGGGGGGGGGGGGGGGGGGGGGGGGGAAGGAAGAAAGTTAAAGATCAGGGAAAAATACTACGAATGTAAACTCTTTCACTAGAAGCATCTGGGGACCATTGTAGTCCGTCTTGATGACAGTCCCACTCATATCGCCTGCTCCGAGGCCTTTCGTCCGCCGATTCAGACTCGTCAGGGAGACACAGCTTACTGTTTCTGTGCTATTTTGGCACCAGATGGAGACATACCACTCTTTAGGATCTTTTGGTTCCTGGAAGTTGAGAATTCTCATCGTTTCAAACGCGAATGGGATCTTTTGGTTCCTGGAAGCTGAGAATTCTCATCGTTTTTCAAACACGAATCAGAGGACGTTACTACTGTCGGCCATTTAATGTGCATGCAACAGGCTGCACACCAAAAATTCATGCGCCAAGACCTTGTTTAAGGAGTCGGGTATTTATAGTCTGACAAAATTACTTTGTTTTGAGAATTTTTTTTTTTTTTTTGTATTATGTCTGAAAGTTGATTCTCCTCGTTTTCTTTTATATGGCCATCAAGGGACACGCCTGGTGTTTCCAAGCGGACAGATTAATACCAAAGGAATGGGACTATCTGGGGGATACAGCAGGCGCAAAGATTGGGTCACGGGTGAATGCAACAGCCTGAAATGTGACATCAACCAAGGGGAAGGTCGTGTATTTGAAGTGATGTCATCGATGGAAGTCCCTCAAAATACATGAAATGATTGGTGGGGTGGTTTGTTCTTTCGATCAATTATCAGTTCAATATGAAACGTGGACTCACATTTATGCTAGGCCTGAAAACGTCTACATCGATTATAACAGTGATTTGATGTTAACTCCTACCTGTGGCGTATGGTTAACCGAGCCAGAAGATACTCTAGCGATCTACACTTTATGTCTCGCCCCCCCCAAGGGGTGCTACAAAACGCCGCCATTCGCCACACTCGCGTGATTTTCTCGCCTGCTGCCTGTCTCTGAACGACGAGCCTATAGTGTTTTGTATCGCTGGCGGTGGCGGGGGTAGGTAGTGTTGTTGTCGTCGTTGTTGTTGTGGCATTTTTTTTTCATCGTGGGCATTGCGACGCTGGGAGGAGTTATGTGTTCACAGGCGTGAACTGGTGCTGGGTTCTAAGAGTCCGTCTGCACGCTGCGTGACGGTGTGGTCACTGGTGGGAGTGGGGAGTGGGGGGGGGGGGGGGAAGAAGGCAGGGATAGGGTGGGATGCTGGGAGTGCACAGTGTGTGTGTGTGTGTGTTTCGTTTACAGAAATTGTGTGTGTGTGTGTGTGTGTGTGTGTGTGTGTGTGTGTGTGTGTGCGCGCGCGCGCGCGCGCCTTTTGTGTTTGTGTGTGTGTGTGTGTGTGTATTTCCTCAACACCTTGCTCCCCAGAATGTCTTTGAGCTCACTCTGTGTGCCTGTTACCCATCAATTGCGTGTCTGTATGTTCTCTCTGTCTATGCCTGAACTCATCGAAACACGCATCTGTATCTTCAGTCTCTATGTGCCTTCACTCCCTGAACACCTGTGTCCAGGTTCACTCGGTGCCTTCGCTTGCAGACGCTGGACTGTGCACCGGCTGCTGGGCTGGGTAAGAGGGACAGCCCAGGCCGGAGGCAGGCAGAAAAGGGGGCATGCCTCCACCCACTCTCTGTACACCTTCGTTCTGGCCCCAGTGAACATTCCAACTGATTCGATTTATACTACACCTTTCAATGATGCTGAAGAACGAAACTTGATGAATACAACAGCAACAACTCTTTTTTAGTTTGCTTTTGTATTCAAATACTTCAAACCTATAATTTACAATATTCATGGAACATACATAGCTGTTAAGATTTGGCCTGATGTGTGTGCATAATTATTTGGCCATCTTTGAGTCACCTTCTAAACAACACTTGCGCGATGGAAAAAAAAAAATAGGAAAAGACACGCAGCAGGTGTTGCAGAGTACCATCCTTTTGGCGCAGTTGGACGCAGTGAAAAAAAATGTTAACTTTCTAGTTATGATGTTGCTGGACATTCTTTTAGAAGGATAGATGACGAGAAAAAGATTTCCGTTATAACCCCTGGTGTGAAAGATGTCCACCTCGGATATAAAACGGATCATAAGCACGAAGAACCTGGACCACAAACTGAGATGTTTCAGCTTTCCATTTTCTTTTGATTCCGTAGATAGTAATATTAACGTCCTTTTAGGCGGAGGCTTAAGGACATGATGGTGCTGCACCGGACTTTTCATCCCTCACTCTCCCTCCTTTTTTTTGCATAGTCAACATGGTGCGAGGCAGCGGGATTGCGGCCAGTGCTGTTCTCTTGGTCCAACACGGTGCCGACATGAAACAGGCTTTTACCTGTTGGAGATCAGCTGTGAGGACTTGGAATGAAGACTGGCGCATCGTCGTCACATCGGCATCGGGAATGAAAGCCCTATACCACACCGCCAGAAGAGGTGTATCTTCTTCTTCTTCCTCCTCGTTCGCCTCCCGTTAGATGAGCAGCCCGGTGTCCTCGACGAAGGCTGCTGTCCACCGCAGCTCCTCCAGGGTGCCGTACAACTTGGCTTCCACTGCTGTCGGTGTGGCCAGTACTTTCCTTCTGGATGCTGCATGCGTCATACAGTCTTGAAGGATGTGGTCGGTTGTCATTGGTCCCTCACCACAAGGGCACTCTTCACTCTGTCCAGTGCCAAATTTTGTGTGCATGTGGTGGAGCACGCGATTGTGCCCAGCCCTCGGGCGAAAGATCTTGACCTGTTCCCGTCGTCTCAGTAAATGGTATTTGTCTTCTGGGTTGTATTTGGGGTGCTGGAGGCCCCACTTCATTCCTTGCTGTGCCTTGATGATTGTCCTTATTTCATCGTATGACAACCAGGTTGTTGGCCTGCTCCTTCTGTGCACCGTCTTTTGCCAGAATGTCCGCTTTTTTTTCGTTGCCTCTGATGCCACAGTGTGCTGGTACCCATTGTATCACCACTGTCTCCACTCTGGCACTCAGGGCAACAAGGGCTGAAGTAAGATGGTTGGTGTATCTTAAAAGCGCAAACTTCTGTGGCTAGTAGATGTAGCGTATGTCCTGAAGCGCAGATTTTAAAAGTCTTAACTAAAGAGCGAATCGTACTTATTTGTCAAGTGAATTGTACACAAGTTAAAGAGTGAGGTAGGCTGGTACTGGTCCACCTTTTTTTGCTGTCGTACAAGCCCAGATAGTTCCTGTCACAGAACGCTTGGCTCTGTCAAAACTCCCAAGGTGATGCTGGCGATGCCGAGACGAAGTAAAGCTCTTGATGTGGCTGAACCTTTGCCCGAATGTTACTCCTCTTTCTAACGGCAACGAATGGAAAACGCATCGCACATACTGCCTATACTGGCTTGCAGTCTGTGATGTGCATGATCTGCGTGTACTGCAACACCATGCTCGCGCTTGTTGACACTTACAGCTAGGGCGTTGGGGGTATCTTATCTTTTATTCGCACTTGTAGAAATTCAAACCTTCTCTTGGAGGCTTATGTCCTGTTTATGGCCTGTCGCTTTTGGGTGTCTGCAGTCCGAACAATGGAACAGCGTTAACGACAGCACAGAGTAGCGCTTGTACCTGAAAGTCCTTCACAGGCTAAGTATATCGATATGGACGAACAAAAATGACAAAGAGAAAAGACCACTGCCGTAACTGCGCTATGTGTGTGTGTGTGTGTGTGTGTGTGTGTGTGTGTGTGTGTGCGCGCGCGCGCGCGCGCGCGCACGCGCGCGCACGCGCGCACTCACACTACCTATTTTATGGTTGTACATCCACTCTGTTTACTATCTTGTTTACTATCTGTGCCGTCTGTGTGTTCACCTCTGTGTCATGTCGGTGTGTCCACTCTGTGCTATGCCGGTTTGTTCACCTTCCGTGCTATGTCAGTGTGTTTACTTTTCGTGCTATATGCATGTTTTCACTCCTTGTGCCATGGAAGTGTGTGTCGTTCTCTCTCTGTGCTGTGTGTATGTGTTGACTCTCCGTGCTATGTTTTGTGTGTTCACTCTGTGTGTGTTTTTATGTATGCACTCTGTGCGATGTCTGTGTGTTCACTCTCTGTGCTATATTATGCGTTCACTGTCAAGAGTTATATCGATGTGTTCAATCTCTACTGTATGTGTACGTTTCAGTGCTGTTTGTGTATTCGCTCTCTGTGCAATGCGCATGCGTTACTGTCTTTGCTATGTAGGTGTGCTCACTCTCCGTCTGAGGCTTCATCTAGTAACCTAGCCTCTCGTTCCTCTCACAGACACAACCATTAGGCACTGTTCTGTTGCCATTGGTGTATACATCTGGCTGCAAATGGATAGGGATATATGTCAGTGCCTCTACGATGTTGGGATTGAAAGTCTGCACCTGAATCGCCTTTAGAATATGTCATCTCCACGGCTTTTTGTGTAGAGGGTGCACTGGGTTTTTTTTCTTATATTTTTAGGGGGGGGGGGGGGGGGAGGGAGCAAGGGGGGTGTATGCAACACTTCATGTTGTGAAAGCGTTCTCGTTAACATCACTGTGTTGCAATTAATGGATGCAACATTGTTTCATGTGCTGTATCTTATTACATAACAGCGTATACCTTTTTTGATTAGGTGATGTGATATGGGTTTTTCGAATAGCGCGTTTTTTATTTTTCTTTGGTGTTTTTTTTTTTTTTTTTTTCTCTCCCAGCTGTTGGAAGTAGTTTGTAAGATGTACTGACCGTTTTGCTTGCCGTGTTGCGGCAGTGTGTTCATTCATGGACACAAACCAGCATGTGATGGTCTGCCAAATGTGATCATTGCACACCTTTGGCCTCCGCGCTACACCAGCATGGACATTAATAAGTTGGTTTCATTTTCTTTTGTTTTGGTGCCATGAAGGTGGCTAACAGTGTGCGCGAGAGGTGTGATATACAGTTTGGTGAGGTGACTGTTTTGGGGGCCATTTAGATTGGTCTGCTTGGTTTTGTGTTGCAGGTCTGCTTTACATGTTCTTTTTATTTGAGCAACGCGGCGTGGAGTAGGCGGAGGAAAAAAAATGGCCGTTTTTTTTTTTTTTTTTTTTTTTAGGCAAGTGTGGATGGTATTGTAAGGTCTGTATGAAGTCGGTGTTCCAACAGCGTTTCAGTCGATGTGGTCTTAGGTTCGGTTCGTTTCTGTCTTTCTGGCAGGATTTTCTGCCTTGATTTTTTTTTCTTTTGTGGGGAGGGGGGTGGGGGGGGGGGTCATTCTGACGGAAAGCTGGCGTTTGCCTGTGAAGGCAGGTCTTGTGTATACGCACCGTGTTGACTGTTGGAAACTGCAGGAGTGCCAGACTGAGGTGTGCGTGACTTGATTCCGGTGGTCAGGTGTGCTACGAAACTATTGATTGGAGACATTAAAAGTCGTAAAGACTGCAGTGATACCAGGCCTAAAGGTGTGTGCGGCTGAAAGACTTGACTGTAGTGGAATGTTCCCCCCCCCCCCCCCCCCCCCCCCCCCCCCCGACTCTTTCGTTAGCCCACTGCACTCCCTTCTCCCCGCCCCCCCCCCCCCCTCTCTCTCTCTCTCTTCCAGGAACAATCCAACCAGAGTTGTGCGGGGCTGGGACTGCTGTTTACGGATTGTCTCCCTTCCCCTTCCCCTGATTCGACATATCAGCTGTGGGTGCTGGCCCCTGTTGTAAAGCTTGTACCCGAACCATTCTGTTCAGAAAATATTGTAGCCATTTTTTTTTTGTGTGTGTAAGGTTGTTGCTTGTACCATGATGCCTTATAGCTTCTGTCATCTTTTTTGTACAGTTTTTTTTTTTTCTGTTCACTCATGAATACCATACCATCATTCACAAGTTTGTGCAATGTTTCTGTCAAATGGCGTTGATCTATTTTGCTGACGTTTACGAGCTCTAGGAGTAAAGGGAGGAAATCGGAGAAGGTAAGACTGGCGTTTTATTGGTTACAGGCCCTGAAGCAGACGAGCCAAAGAGACGTCCGTATGGAATCCGGTGTGTGATGAACTAGGGGAGATAACTTTTTTTTAATAAGTGGCTTTGAATGAACGGTTTGTGATGTCCCCTTCCTGTTGAAGTGCTTGGCTGCTTGATATACTGTGGCAAACTATACTGCTGTCCATGCTTTTTTGTGACAGACTACTCTGAACGAAAGGACATTTACAGCATTCCTTTTCTAGAAGATTTTTGTGAACATCTTTTTATTTTCTTAATTGTAATTTTTTTTGTTCATTGTTGGTAAACAAATACGAAACAGGCCAATTTGACACTCCCAAACGTTGATCTTTGAAGAGAATGCATAGTTGGTTGGCTTTCACAGTTTTCCGGATCGAATGTCATGGTCAAGTTCCTTTTAATCTGATCTCGACGGGAGCGACACATGCAGTACAGGTACTGAACATGAGGTGTGAACATTGTGACAAGTGGTCCATTGGAACGTGCTGCATGTGTTGCAGATGATTCATCTGAACTACTGCCGTCGGGTTTGTCGCATACGCGTCTTGTAGGCACGTTTCCCGACAAGCGTTCATTCCAACAGTCAGATGCTGTCCATGATGATTATTCCCAACACGTTTTGTTTTTCAAATTCGTTTCCGTTTTGTATGCTTCTGGTGCGAACATTCCAGTGTCTGAGGTGCCTTTAGCAACTTTTTGGTACCATTTAGGAATCGCCGAGTAGCCTGCAGTTCCATAGCATTCCTGATTCTGATAGCGATACCCGTGTTGTGAACTTGGCTGGGCATGCTGTATGCGATGGGGTTTCTGTCCATACTGTGATGAGCGATTCCGTGTGTACATTTACGTGGCTTTGATATTTCCATTTCCTTCCCTTTTAACGTTGGCTGAAGAGTGCTTCAATCGATGCCTATGCTGGCCCCCTCCTACCTAGCTAACTGTTCACATTGCAAATTAAAAACAAAAACCGGCATGTTACATTTGGTAGATTTTCATAGATCAAGTGGAGAGAGATGAAGTATCTTTGCCTTCAACACGGTAGAGTTGCACTGCGCTGGTCTGAGGCGTTTTACCACCTTCAGTGATCAGATCCACTGCTTCCTGTTCACAGGTTGGCGGCCTCTCGGTATGTTTGGCACAATTCACCGCCAGTAGCGTCAAATTATGTTTGAAGCACATACACCATAGTTGACGTACGGGCAACGGTTGCGTACAGACACCGAGTCACTCTCGCCGAAAAGCAGACCAGCAGGCTGACGGATGTATTAGCTTGAGAGGGTGGCTCAGGCAACTAAACACTTTTGCCTTAACGTGATAAAGTGACATGCAGGAACGAACGGGACCCCGACAAAAGCGAATCGTGGATAAATAAGTCGAAAGACTTCTCTCCCTCTCGATCTGCATAATTTCTTACTACGACCTCCCTTTGGTTATTTCAAACAACTCCCTTCCGCACAGAACTGTACAAAACTCTTTAGGTAGAACAGTGTCAACAATGTCATGCTTGTTGTCTTTTCGCCAGTACTGGGTCCTGCCTCCCACCTCGTATCATTGTCTGCTTGACCCGGAATACCCCCCTTAACCGTTGAAGCTGTGATTGAAGACCAGTGTGATACTCCAGGATACTTTTTTGCTGCCAACACTCGTTACCAACGTGCTATATGGGACTGCAGGGGGTTTCCAGCTCGCCAAAAGCCTTTGCTCAGGATGATGGACTGCAGGTGGCTTCCAGCTCGCCAAAAGCCTTTGCCCAGTCGGATGGACGCGCGTGTGAACGATGAAGTCTATACACTTGTGTGAGAAGAAAAACCGTCATTGAATGCGCTACGGTAAAGAGTTGACCTCCATTCCTCATTATGCTGAGTACATGAAGTGCTGGTTCCTGGTGCAGTTCATATTCTCAACACCGAATCATGCGCGTATTCTAGACACGCTTGCTGCCACAATTCTTCTCATGTCTTCCACTTCCCCCAAATGGTCCAGCACTGAGGCGACAGTTCATTTGACTCGTAGCATTCTTTAATGGCGGGTTCCTTCCGTCTCGATATCGTTTGTCCTTTTTTTTTGTGCATAGCTGTATAGGCTTTTTAACTGGCTTCCAGCTGCGGGTGGGTTGAAGGACGGGCTTGGCGAATCTGTGTTCAGCAACTGTCCAACACTAACGGGCCGTGTACACGTACAACGAAACCGATGCATTTGTTAATCATGCCCGTGTGCACATTTCAGCCAGTGTCTTAATCCCAATATTAATTAGGTAGCTTTGAAAAAAGAGCTTGTTTAAGAAAAACAAACAAACAAACAAACATCCTGACTTGCACTGGATTTTCGAACGTCTTTTCCTCAACTTATTGAATTATTCGTAATGTGTCAGATTTGATTTTTGCCGTATATCGTTTACTGGAAAGCCAGTCTTTTTTGTGCAGCTGTACTCATTCTAACCATCAACGAACTGGCTCTTGCCACAATGATCTAAGCATCCACTCTGCTAAAAAAAAAAAAAAAGTCTTCCATAGGGGTGCTCGTGCTCTTCTATATCAAAACTGATCAGCTTCACCGAAAACCATCGAGGCATTTACCGCGATCCATGTGCGACACCCCTTAAGGGCGAAATTTGAATATAACTGCTGAATATCCCTGCTGCTCGGGTAATAGAAGAGTCGGTCAGATTCATGATACGGTATTCTATGCCTTACTGCTCGACCCTTACGGTAGGGGGCCATTAAAGAAAAAATCCCAAAGGCGTTTGGTCATATTTTGGCGCTATCGTTACGTGTTCATCTTGTTGCTCATTAATAAAACATTTTGTATTGTTAACCACGTGTGTTTTATTTGTGTGTGCATGTCATTTATGGACGCGAGCGGTTTTTCATGAGTAACATTTGTAAGTATGGCGTACCTATCTCCATACCCCCTCTGCATTTCAAACACCGATACCACCCACCATAGTACTGGGAATAGCAACCACACTTCTGTACGTATGAAGTCCTGTTCGCACCATTAAGAATGTTGAGAAAGAAATCTCCACCGAAGTAGTGTGTAACATGGCGGTGCTTCCTAGCTGTGGCACATGGCCCTCTGTACACACTGGCGATGCCAGGTGGTGTTGCTAACAAAATCCTCCGTCACATTCAGACACAACTGCTGTTTTCTTTTGCTATTTTTTCAAGGCCCGTTGAGTGGCACCAACACCACACCACTTATTCTTGGTTTCCCGTCCACAGCCACGCCCTGGAGGGTCCCGCTATAGCCCCGGGAACGGCAGTTGAAGGGAGCGGTCAATGTCAGGTTGTCATGAGGCAACCCATCAAACGGAGACGCTGCGCTTGTTACCAGATCAGTTCGGTGGTGTACCCTGGTGCCGTGTTCTGATTCAAAATACGCATAGACTTCCTTCCTAACCACCCCCCACGACCCCCGCCTCCCTTACTGATGACGATGATTGCCTTGGCACAGAGCCCAGCTTGAGTGGGCATCCCCCACTGAAGGGCGCCACCACGTCCAACGACGGTCCGCATGAACTCGCCAATACCGGCGAGTTGGACACGAATGACACAGATGTGTTGAGGGGGATCGAAAACGAGATCGCCATGAGAACAGAGCAATGAGGGCCACAGGAGGAGACTGTCTGTTGATTAAATGGAAATGTTGAAAATGATCCTACTGATTTCCCATCTGATCTCAGACTGAACTGATAGCGATCTACTCTACGCTTACTTTTATGATACCCCGGTGTCAACCAGGCCCGAAAGATACAGACACCCGTGGTGTCGGTCAGGAAAATTTTAAGAGCTCTCAGGTGCGCGTCTGTTAATGAGATGAAAACTCAATTTTGAAGTCCCATTCCGCCCAGTTCAGCCCATAGCTTGACTTGTAACCATGTGTGTTTCACGTATGTCCACATATAGCTGAACGTTAATCTATTCACGCGAGCGCGTTTTGTGATTGAAATCCTCGAGTATGACACAGCTGTCTCCATGCCCATACCGCATTTCAGACACGGATACCACCCGCCATGTATAATGCGACCACGGTTTTGTACGTATACAGAGTCCTAACTGGGTTTTCGTTGGCCAATTTTGTTGGAGCTGGTCAGGGCTTGACGGTTCTGAGGTAATGGCTCCTGTGGGCATTGAACACACGACCTCCGGTCTCGGGAATCCGGTATGCTAACTAGGCGCCCACGGCGGTTGGTCAGTCATTCTCGCATTTTTCGCACGGGACGTGAAAAAATTGCAGCCCACCAACATCCATCATACTGGAACGATTCAGTGGATCATATCTATCTATCTATCTAATCCACTGAATCCAAGATTACAGTTCATCTTCCCTTGCGGTCTGTTTACTTTGACCCACATCTGATCCGTTTTTCGCCTCTGATGTCGTCACCAAGTCTTCAAACGTAATTGTTATATTCCGGTCATTGACTGGAATGCATTTGGGGGATAGAGAAGCAGGAAAGGGGGAGGGGGGGGGGGGGGGGGGGGGGGTAGTAGCCGTCAAGGTTTTATGTTAAACGCATGTCAAAGAATGTTTACGCACACTCGTTCTTTTGCCAACACTACAAGTCGATTAATGGGAACACACACACACACACACACACACACACACACACACACACACACACACACACACACAGAGAGAGAGAGAGAGAGAGAGAGAGAGAGGGGGAACAGATAGAGAAACAGAGGGTGAGGGAGAGAGAGAGACAGAGGAACACAGAGAGAGACAGACAGGAGAGAAGAGAGAGAGGGGAGAGAGGACGAGAGAGATAGAGAGACAGAGAGAGAGAGAGGAGACACAGAGAGAGAGAGAGAGAGAGAGAGAGAGAGAGAGAGAGAGAGAGAGAGAGAGAGTCCCATGCCATTCTCGTCATCAAAGCATCACTTGCCCAACAACAATGGAGTTAGCGTAAGCGATTCAATGCAAATGTAATGGATAACGTCCACGACAACCAAATCAAAAGTACACAAAGCGAACAACAACAACAGCAACAAAAACACGACCGACAACGAAACATCTTGACAAAACCAGAGGTTGGTACACTCATCTACACCCCCCTCTCCCCCCCCCCCCCCACCCCCCGCATCCTCACCGCACTGTTCACATCGGAGAACCACTACCGTGTGTAACCCTGAACACGCGTTCATCACAGTCTGCAAAAATCGAACTGAAATGGGAGCAGATTTCCTACATTCCTCCCACGTCCACTTCATGTCCGAGTTGTGAAGCGGACCGATGTAATGTCCGTTTGTTAATGGCGTGGTGGCATGATGTCATATTGAGTCGTACGTTAGGTTGTCTTCGGGCTGGTTTTGAAAAATGTACCAGGCTGAGCCGATCAGAGATGGTTCTCAATAGGCCCTTTGCCATATATCAAGAAGCTTGTACCGTGTATAAGCCATTTATGAAATTGAAAGTCTTTTTAAAAGCACGCTGTAAGGGACTGCCTATATTTCAAGAAACCCGAGAACAGTGAAATCTGTACGACTTGACCGGTAAATTGTATATGTACCTCTCTATGTTATTCACCATACCCGGGGATTTTGAAGTCTGCACATCTGTGTAATTGCTGATCATACCTAGCATGCACTGCTCAAGTTGTGTGGATTTTGAAGTGTCTTTACCGATACAGGGTTTTCTACACAGACAGACTGTTCTTCATGGTACCTGTGGATTGCGAAACATGTGTATCTTCACTGGTAATTGGTGAAGAGTGCAAGAATACATTTCTGTTATGAATGTTGGCCGAAACGATTTCATCCGTACTGATGTGTCAACTACAAATACAGATATATCTCAAACGTAAGCGCTGCAGACGTAGAGAAACAGATCGGATGAATCATGAAAAATGGGATAGCAATGACGTCACTTGCAATTCCAAGTCCAGTGACGTCCTCATAACGTCGGGAAGGCCAAGCAGGAGAAGAGGATGTTCGAGAGTCAAAGGGTCACACAGTGGTTTCGGATGCAGACTGCAGTGCGAAGACGATGGCGGAATTTGGGAGGCTGGACAAAGGGGGAGAAAGGTGTGTGTGGGGAGGCAGAGGGAAGGTAAGGGAACAGTACCAGACCCAGGCGTGCCGCAGGAGGATAGTGAAAAGCCAAGAGTCCTCCAGCGCTGCAGCACGTGCACTTCACGCCTTTCTGCTGAACAGCCTGCAAGCAAACAGCGGTAACCATTATTGATGACGTTTCATGTCGTACAAAAAGGGGCAAAGGGAGGGATTGACAGGATGCAACGAGGTGTGGAATGCGAGTGCGTGTGTGTATAGTGTGACTGTGTGTGACTGTGTGTGACTCTGTGTGTGTGTGTGTGTGTGTGTGTGTGTGTGGGAGAGAGGGAGAAAAAGAGAGAGAGAGAGAGAGAGTGTGGTGGAAGAGAGTGCGTGCGTGTGTGCCCGCGTGTGCCCGCGTGTGTGTGTGTGTGTGTGTGTGTGTGTGTGCGCTTGTGCGCCGCGCGTGCGTGTGTGTGTGCGTGTGTGTGTGCGTGTGTGCAAGTCAAAAAATGTGTCGGCCACTGGCCCGTAAGTTACATGCAGCAATGTGCGCGTGTGGTGAGTGAGAGAGAGAGAGAGAGAGCGAGCGAGACCGAGATGGGGGTGGCTGTCGATGGGGGGGGGGGGGGGGGGGGGGGGGGGGCGATTACCGATTACCGTGGTGACCCGGGCCGGTGTGAAAAAGGTAAATTAACGAAAGTGTAATGCATCTGTTCTTCACGAAAAAGGTAACGACGCTACAACTTCATGTACATTATTCACTGACCATGTTAACAGCGTCACTTTTTTGTGCCTGCTTCATCCACAAAAATACTTTTGTATGCATTAATCATGGAACATAATCGCAATGTCTTTTTACAGTTTTTGCAGTTTTCGCAGCGAGAACATTGCACAGCCACTCGGACACGTGTCGGTTTAAAAGGGAAATCAGTGATAGAGAGCTACGCCATGTTGAAAAGAGTATCTGTGCAGTAGCCTCTACTAAAATAAAAAAAAAAAAAATCCGAGATCAATCATCCAGCGGACGTCAAGCATCTAGAGACCAGGCTTCCATCATGAAACGGACGGCAACATGTAAAACATTAACGGTACATTCAAGTGCTGCTCAAGATCTCAAAGAAATAGGAAATGACATGCAGTCCTAGTTTATTATCCCCCAGCGACGACGAACGATCTCAAGTCACAACAGGCTATCGATTCGGCACTCATCTTTTCGGCGAGTTGGAAGAAACTCTTCGAGACAACCCGTCAGGTCTTCAGAGAAGGAACAACTCCTCAGCGAGTTTCGGCCCTGAATCCCTTACCACCTCAGGAGGAGCGGGCCCCATGACTCCTCTAGATATCCTAACTGTGGCGGGGTTTTTTTTTGACGCTGCCGGGATTCGAACCATCAAGTCATGAACGGGCGGGCATCTCGAGGCATTACCTTCGTAGATGTCTTTGCCCACATCACCATCGGGCACCTGTTTTATTAAAGGAAAACGAATCCCCATGAAATTCACTTTCGTTCTATGACCAGATCCAGTTGGAACTCTTTCAGCGGTCTCTGCCATTGTCTTCAGGCTTCCAGTAACTTGCTTCCCGAGCCGTTTCATGAGGCTGAAGGAGAGCAAAGTTACAATGGCTGCATTGCTCGTTCATTTCCATTTTTTTTTTTTTCTCCGCATCCAGAATGCCTCTTTGTTACATTTCGCGTTGCACCAGTACCTATTCTGCGTGAGAAACGTTCTCAGTCAGCAAGCCTCTGACGTCTTTCTACGAAGAGGAATGAGGAACAGCGCTCGCCAGCTAGCTTACAAGAGGAGACACTACGTTTCGCCTTAATCCGTTCCGCTTACCTTCGTTTCGCCTACGGTCAGATCGCCTGAAGTTGTTTACCACAGGTTCACCTTGTTTTGACTACAATGTCTTTCCGGGCGCTCTGTGTGTGTGTGTGTTTGTGTGTGTGTGTGTGTGTGTGTGTGTGTGTGTGTGTGTGTGTGTGTGTGTGTGTGTGCGTGCGCGTGCGCTGCGTGTGTGCGTATGTGCGCGCGCAAGTGTGTGTGTGCTGTGCGCGCGCGCGCGCAAGTGTGTGTGTGCGTGCGTGTGCGTGCGTGCGCGCGCGCGTGCGTGCGTGCGTGCGTGCATGCCTGTGTGTGTGTTTCAATAAAGAATGTGTGTGTGTCCTTACAGTATGCATGCGTGTGAACAATACATGCAAGCGCTTGCACGCCTGTGCGCATATTTCAATAAAGAATCTTCAAATCCGACAGAAATTAGTTTAGTGAACAATACATGCAAGGCCCGACGCAATTCTCACTCATATTCCCTCATTGCCCCCCCCCCCCCCCCCCCCCCCCCCTCAGACCCCTCTCTTTGCTCCACGTACCCGCGGTGCAGGGGTCGGCGGAGGTAGCCGTACTTGGTGTCATCCACAGCATCAGGGTGTAGGCATCGTACACCAGCAGGCGGAGCCTGGGGAAGAGGCAGACCACCCAGGGCGAAGGCCTTGGCCCGCTGCCACGTGTAGACCACCACCATCAGGTACCACTGCAACAACAGCAACAACACGGCCGTCGTCAGACACTTGTCACACATCAACATGAGGCACCACACTGTGACGTAACGGCCCCGGTCACACATCGGATTGTAACACACCATCGTCAGCCAGCACTGTAGCCTGACCACCCCGTCGTCACGTGGTGGCGCGACACCACCACCAAGTAGCAGCACTGCACGACACCCGTCGTCGTCACACATTGTAACACTGCCATCGAAACGACACCGTCGTCGTCACACATTGTAACACTGCCATCGAAACGACACCGTCGTCGTCACACATTGTAACACTGCCATCGAAACGACACCGTCGTCGTCACACATTGTAACACTGCCATCGAAACGACACCGTCGTCGTCGTCACACATTGTAACACTGCCATCGAAACGACACCGTCGTCGTCGTCACACATTGTAACACTGCCATCGAAACGACACCGTCGTCGTCACACATTGTAACACCACCTTCAGCCAGCGCACCACCATCCGCCCCCACTGTAACACCATCACACATTTTAACACCGCCATCAGCCCCCCACTTCAACACCACATCATACATTGTAACACCGTCATCACATTGTAACACCGCCATCAGCCACGACTGTAACATCGTCATCACATTGTAACACCGCCATCAGCCACCACTGTAACACCGTCATCACATTGTAACACCATCAGCCACCACTGTAACACCGTCATCACATTGTAACACCGCCATCAGCCACCACTGTACCGTCATCACACATAACACGTCAGCCACCACTGTAACCCGCACTCACATTGTAACACCGTCGTCACACATTGTAACACCACTGCGACATCAGCCCACCACGGTAACACCGTCATCACACATTGTAACACTTCAGCCACCACTGTAGCACCGTCGTCACACATTGTAGCACCGCTGTGACATCAGCCACCAATGTGATATAACCGATAAAAATGTTACACAGTGTAACATTCTTATCAGCAAACCACTGTAACGTTACAACCGCCATTACACACTGGTAGCGCCACCATCAAGTACCACTGTAACATAACGCCGTCGTCCCACATTGTAACACCACTATCAGCAAGCTTTTTAGGAGATGCTAAAGGAAACTTGCGAGGAAATCGTTTTAACTTTTGCAGTGCTACCCAAAGACCACACACGTTCCACACGACGGCAATCGCACATTTCACTTGTATAGATCTCCAAAGACCACAGGTACCCCGCTCTTTCCACATCCCCTCCCTGTCTTCTCGCTCGCCCTCACCCCTTCCCTCCCCCTCCTTCCCAAAGCCTTGTCCCACGCTCATCTTGTCCTGACCTATCGCGTCCCACACCCATCTCGTCCCCACACCCATCGTGTCCCACACCCATCGTGTCCCCCACACCCATCTCTCCCCCCACACCCACCTAGTCCCCACATCCATCTTTCTCCCCACACCCATCTCGCCCCCACACCCATCTCTCCCCCCCCCACACACACACCTAGTCCCCACATCCATCTTTCCCCCCACACCCCACCACCTAGTCCCCACATCCATCTACCCCCCCCCACACCCACCTCTTCCCCACATCACACCTAGTCCGCACACCCATCTCGCCCCCCCCCCCCCCCCCCCCCCCCCCCCCACACCGACCTAGTGCCCCACACCCATCTTTCTCCCCCCACACCCATCTCGTCCCCACACCCATCTCTCCCCCCCCACCCCCCCCCACCCACACCCATCCTAGTCCCCACACCCATCTTTCCCCCCCACACCCACCTAGTCCCCACATCCATCTACCCCCCCCCCCCATCCATCTTTGCCCCCACACACACTCTAGTCCGCACACCCATCTCTCCCCCCCACCCCCTCCCCCCACCACACCGATCTTCTTTGCCCCACACCCCCATCTCCCCCCCACACCCATCTCTGGTCCCCACACCCATCTCTCCCCCCACACCCATCTCTCCCCCACACCCATCTCTCCCCCACACATCTCTCTCCCCCCCCACACCCCATCTAGTCCCCACATCCCATCCCCCCCCCCCCCACCCCCCACACCATCTTTGCCCCACACCCATCTCTCCCCCACACCCATCTCCCCCACATCCATCTCCCCCCCCCCCCACCGATCTCGTCCCCACACACCCATCTCTCCCCCACACCCTCTCTCCCCCACATCCATCTCGCCCCCACACCCCATCTCTCCCCCCACAACCATCTCGCCCCCACCCCCATCTCGTCCCCACACCCATCTCTCCCCCACACCCCCATCTCGCCCCCACACCCATCTTGTCCCCCCCACGCCCATATCTCCCCCCACACCCCCTCTCTCCCCCACGCCCATCGTGTTCCCGTCAGCCACTGACCTTGAGGAAAGCCTTCAGAACGTACACCAGGTCCAGGTTGTCAAAGTCGATGGTCTCATAGATGCAGATGATGGAGGCGAAGAAGGGTTGGCCCGTGCCCAGAGCACCCAGAGAAAGGAGCGACAGATGTAGATGATGTAGCCCAGAGACCTGAAGATCCTGTCCCCTGCCGTTTGCACTCGCTGGATTTCGCCATCGTCTGCACAGAAAAACCACCTGTCCACTGACGTCGACAAAAAAACGCGTGGTTGTTGCTGGGGAACTTTATTTCACGTGCATGTTTTTCACCCCGTTTCAACAGCCCCATATCAAACGGGTTGAGGAGATATCGGTTCTCCAGAAACATTTGCTTCCAATTGAGATGACCTTAGTTAATTGTGTTCGGTGCCGCCACATTTCGTACAGCAGTGAGATAACGCCGAAATGTGTTCATAACACCTTGCCACAGTCTATTCCCGGAACAATAACCCGTAAAGAAACTGCCTCTCCGCTAAATAAATGTGGTTTTGGAGGGAATATCCAAATTGTTTCTGGCATCACAATATCTCTAGGTATATTTTTTTGCTGACAAGCTCCGTTGAGATCGTGGCCATAACCGCGATTTTATGCTACGAGTAAACAAAAAAGGATCAGTTCCTATTTTTCGCAGCTTGCGAATAAACATCGCCAAAAAGAGAGCAAACGCTGACGAGAAAACCGAAAGTGGTAGGCTGTGCATGATGATCATCGATGGGTAACTGTCTGCCCCTGGACGTCTTCAGATCTGAAGACAAATCCAGGAAAATCATGTAGCTTTTGTCTTTTCGATACACGTTTAGATGGCGTTTGTACATGTCAATTGTGCTGGTGCATGATTGGTGGAGTTTACAAAATTCTATGGTCAGTGTCGTGTTTAATGATCAACAGTTTTGTGTTCGTTTGACAGCCAGTGTGCCCGAGAGTACTTTTGCATTTCATGCGTAATAAGAAACTATCTCAAACTGAAAAAAGTATCACAACAGCAAAAAATAAACAGTACATTCAACTCGCAACCATAACGTTTCTACAATAATAAAAAACAGTTTAACGGTGCATGCCCACATACTATACTGTACCTCTATCCTTAGATTACAACCTAATCTAAAATCATAAAAAGAGTGAAAAATGAAAAACAGTATCCTGGATGCAGGAACATCACACCATCTTAACACTTAACCCTATCCGCACCACATCCTCCTCCTCCCCCGCACACACACACACACACACACACACACACGCACGCACGCACACGCACGCACGCACGCGCGCGCGCGCTCAAACACACGCGCGCACGGTCACATAGTATAATTTTTTGCAATGAAGTATTCAGGCATTTTTTTAAGCACGAATTGCCTTTTGACTCATTCAACTTTCACTAAAAATGAGACAGATTTTTACACTGACCAAGATTAAAGTGTCAAAATGATGTAAATCGCTTGTTTAGCCATAGGTTGACCATAAAAAAGTCTTGTGTCTGCTCCTTTAAACAGAACAGTGTAACACAATATCTTAATTTAGAAAGAGAGGGGGTCAGTTACCGCCAAGGACATGGACAAACAAAGCACAGGACAAGACAATGCATTTTCGACCTCTTGAGTCCTCTTCAGGCAAAAACAAACATAAAGGACAGTACGGACAAAGAACGTAAAGTCACTTATCCTCCCATGTATTTTGGCACCCGAGCAAAATGGCCGGAAGAGGAAGATACGTGACTTTATGTTCTTTGTCCGTACTGTCGTAATTATTTGTTTTTGCCTGAAGACCGAGGTCGAAATGCATTGTCTTGTCCTGTACTTCGTCTATGTCCTTGGCGGTAACTAAACCCTCTCTAAATTTTGCTTCATTTCCCGCCCTCAGTGACTCCATTTTCAAACGGTATCTTAAACGAAATATGTTCAGAGAAGGGACGACTCAGTTGGTCCCACCGCACCATTTTACGTAAGTTATCAATATGGTACGGTTAGTTGTGTTTCGAAATATTCAAGGACGCGCGTACCTGCAAAATCCGCAAGACTTCGATATCCCTTACCCCCTCCCCGTGTAAAGGAAAGGGGAAAAAAGTACAGTTTGGCCTTTTCTCTGCGGACGGACAACGGTCAGTGTAACGATCTTGGTGGTTGTCACGTAATAGAATACTCATTGGAATTCCGTGTATCATGAGCAACCAGTCACTGCAAAGAACCGTCGCGCATCAGATGGGGGGGGGGGGGGGGGACCCAGGATGTTCAATCCTTAACAACGCGACTGAGCAGAGCCCACGTTTAGTCAAGGTAGAGCATCACTGCCGTTGACCCAGTTAACATCGTGGAAGGGATGGTTCGAAACAAACTGACGTCGTTTCATTCCATCCTTATTTTTTAAACAGGACGTCATTGGCAGGACCGGGGGGGGGGGGGGGGGGGGGGGGGGGGGGGGGGGGGGATGTCAGGGGGGGGTACAGATCTTTTTAGCAGGGGGTTATGGGGGGGGAGTATGGGGGGGGGGGTATGGTGTAAGGGGGGGGGGTCAGCGGGAGTATGGGCTAAGGGTACAAAAATCATTTTACAGTATGGTTAAGGAAGGGGGGGGGGGGGGTATGGGCTAAGTGTCAGCGGGAGTATGGGGTTAAAAGTACAAAATCTTTTTTACAGTATGGTTAAGGGGGTGGGGGTGGGGGGGGTGGTGAGGGCGGTGTCAGCTGAGTATGGGCTAAGGGTACAAAATCTTTTACAGTATGGTTAAGCAAGGGGGGGGGGTGGGGGTGGTGTCAGCTGGCGGGAGTATGGGCTAAGGGTACAAAATCTTTTTACAGTATGGTTAAGCAAGGGGGGGGGGGGGGGGGGGGTGGGGGGAGGTGTCAGCGGGAGTATGGGCTAAGGGTACAAAATCTTTTTACAGTATGGTTGGGAGGGGGGGGGGGGGGTGGTGGTGGTGGGTGGTGTCAGCAGGAGTATGGGCTAAGGGTACAAAATCTTTTTACAGTATGGTTAAGTAAAGGGGGGGGGGGGGGGGAGGGGGGGGGGGGGTCAGCTGAAGTACGCGCTAAGGGAACAAAACCTTTTTACAGTATGGTTAAGGGGAGGGGGGGGGGAGGGGTTGGGGGGTGGAGGTGTCAGCCGGAGTATGGGCTAAGGGTACAATTTTTTTTTTACAGTATGGTTTAGTAAAGGGGGGGGGGGGGGGGTAATTAGGGTCGACGAAAGAGTGGTGAGAATCTTCCCCCGGTCTTAGAGAACGGTGTTGGAACTTATTTGCGACGAAGAAAGAAAAACGTGCGATTCAATGAACATAATCCTTTAGAAGGAACAGAGAGAGAGAGAGAGAGAGAGAGAGAGAGGAGAGAGAGAGAGAGGAGAGAGAGAGGGAGAGAGAGAGAGTGTGTAAGTGGTGTGTGTTTGTGTGCGAGTGAATTTGAGAACGCATGCGCGTGTGTCTGTATGCGTGCGTGGGCGTTGCGTAAAGTACGTGTGTAGTGGTAGGGGGAGAGCGAGACAGAGAGAGAGAGAGTGAGAAGAGAGAGAGGAGAGGAGAGAGAGAGAGAGAGACAGAGAGTGAGGGAGAGGTGGGATAGAGATAGGGGGGGAGGGGGAGGAGGGGGAGGGAGAGAGAGAGAGAGAGAGAGAGAGAGAGGAGAGAGAGAGAGAGAGAGGAGAGAGAGAGAGAGAGAATGACTGACGATTATTTCATAACAGTAAAGTATTGGCTTAGCCATTTTTCATACTTGCCGTTAATATTCTACAAAGCTAGTATTAAACGATACAACAAATGCATGAAAACATGAGTAGACAAACAAGAAACAAGTGCTGACAAAGTCAGTAAAATAAAAATGAAAAAAAAGCAATTTAAATTATAACAACGAAAGCAAAGCAATTGAAAAAGCTACAAATGAAAAAAAAGTACATCGACAACAAAAAACAAAACAAAATAGCATACAATATTTTTAAATCTCTCTATGAGACAAGAGAAAAAGGAAACCAAAAAATGAATAAAATGAAAAT
>JADBJO010001565.1:335000-342500 GCA_016801955.1 Conus betulinus | reverse complement strand
TTAAGAAAGTCGGTCTAATTTCCTGACTTACAATGCAGGTGTGTGTCTCTCTCTGGCCCTGGTTCGATTCTTTGAAAATCAACAAGCAACACACTGAGCATACATTTACCTTTCAAATGTTGCCAGAGTGAAGGCGGTAGCCACAGGTTTTTTACTGACAAACATGGATCGTAAGAAAACGACAGCAATGCATTATGGAGACACGATATAAAAACATCGAATTACAGCGAGTAACTTCAAAAAGTGATTTGTCGAACTATGAACACAAATTCCTCAACAGAAGAAGGGAACAGCCAATGATCAAGTCACTGAAAGCTAAGCATGCATGGCGTCAGCGAGTTATAAATCACAGTAGGGTGGAGGGAATAATAAAGTCACGAATCGGTGGAGGAAAACAGGAAATAATAGACATCATCGGAGATAGAATCAGGAGATAACAAAGTCATCAATTAATGAAGGGAGCAGGGAATAATAAAGCTATCAATCAACGAAGAGACCAGGGGACCATAAAGTCAAGAATCAATGAAAAGAGCAGGGAACCATACCGTGATCAATACTGGAAGGGATCAGGGGATAGTAATGGCATCAATCACCAAAGAGAGCAGGAAACAATAGAGTCATCATTCCGCAGCAGGAGCAAGAGATAGCAAAGTCATCAATCAGTGGAAGGAAGCAGTAAGTAATAAAGTCATTAATCAGAACACAGGAGCAGAAAATGATGAAGTCGTCAAATCAGGAAACGGAAAGGGAAATATAAAGGTCATCAACGGATGGATCAGGGAATATTGAAACCCCTCAGTCAGCACAGACGATGCGGAATGATAAAGATACCAATCAGTGGAAGGAAGTAGTAAGTAATAAAATCATTCTTCAGAAAACAGGAGCAGAACATGATGAAGTCGTCAATCAGGAAACGGAAAAGGAAATACAAAGGTAATCAACTGAGGGATTAGGAAATATTTAAACCCCCTCAGTCAGCACAAACAGCACAAAGATATAAATCAGTGAAGGGAGCAGGATTACGAAAGCCATCAGCCAGTTAAGAGAAAAGGGAATGATAAAGTCATCATTCACTTAAGAGAAAAGGGAATGATAAAGCCATCACATAGTGCAAGAAGAAGGGGGTGATAACAGCATGAATTTATCGGGTAAATATGGAATGATAAAATTATCAATTTTCAAAGGAGGCTGGGAATAATCAAGTCGTCGATTGTGAAACTTAGCGATGGATAACAAAATCTATCGATTACTGAGGAAATTAGGGAATAGTAAAGTCGTCAATGAATACAAAACCAGGCTAAAAACAATCGTGGATAGATCATTTCATACAATTACGTTTCAGCCGACAGCAGATAGCAATGTGAACCTTTTTATTTCGTTTATGGCAATCCAGTGCAACTGCTAAATATTTGTATGTGTGTGCGTGTGCGTGTTCCTGTGCGCGCATGCATGCGTGTGTGTGTGTGTGTGTGTGTGTGTGTGTGTGTGTGTGTGTGTGTGTGTGTGTGTGTGTGTGTGTGTGTGTGTGTGTGTGTGTGTATGTGTGTGTATGTGTGTGGGTGGGGGGGGGGTGCGTGTGTGTGTATATGTGTGTGGCGTGTATATGTGTGTGTGTGTGTGTGTGTGTGTGTGTGTGTGTGTGTGTGTGTGTGTGTGTGTGTGTGTGTGTGTGTGTGTGGTGTGTGTGGTGTGTGTGTGTGTGTGTGTGTGTGTGTGTGTGTGTGTGTGTGTGTGTGTGTGTGTGTGTGTGTGTGTGTGTGTGTGTGTGTGTGTGCATGTGTGCATGCGTGCACGAGCGAGCGTGTGTGTGTGTGTGTGTGTGTGTGTGTGTGTGTGTGTATATATATATATATATATATATATATACATGTGTGTGTGTGTGTGTGTGTGTGTGTGTGTGTGTGTGTGTGTGTGTGTGTGTGTGTGTGTGTGTGTGTGTGTGTGTGTGATAAGTTTACAATAAACATCAAAAAAAGTATAACAAGCTAACCCTGCATGGACAATGTGTAACAGAACTTCAAATCCGAAAATGAGTAGGTTTTATATAATGAAAAAGAGCTTGAGAAAACATTCTTCAAGCTCCACATAATCGCATTCGTATTTGGAAATGTTAAATACAAAATTCAAAACGGGCAATGAAATGATATAATATCGATAAGAAAAAAGACTTGAAAATTAATCTTCAAGCCAGGGATGGACGTTAGACTCAACCTTTGTAATATACCATACTTTTTCTCATCGTTCACAATTAGAAAAAAGGAAAGAAATAAACAAAGCAACACAAAACGTCAAAAAAGATGCACATTATCATTAAAAAGAAAAGAAAATTGAACAGGCTGCAACAGTATGTTGCAGACCATGAGATCTGCATATTTGGTGCTTGCACAATAATACGGCCCAAAGAAATTTTTTTTTAATTAATTACATGTAAAAACGCACGTTTGTACAAGTGTGTATGTGTGAGTGCGTGTGTGCATGCGTGCATGCGTGCCTGCTTGCATGCATATGTGTGTGTGTGTGTGTGTGTGTGTGTGTGTGTGTGTGTGTGTGTGTGTGTGCGCGCATGTGTGTGTGTGCGTGTGTGTGCGCGCATGTGTGTGTGTGTGTGCATAGGAGAGAGAGAGAGAGAGAGAGAGAGAGAGAGAGAGAGAGAGAGAGAGAGAAAGACAGAGACATACAGAGAGACAGACAGAAAGACAGACAGACAGACAGACAGACAAAAAGACAGACACAGACACACAGTCACACAGACAGGTTGAAGTTGGATAGACCCTATCAGCTTCATACGTGTCAGGGACTTAACAGTCCAAGTGAATGAGGTCAAGTCCCCTGATGTCGCCCACCGGATCCGATGATTTATCACTTGCAGTCCAAAGGGCCAGGATTTCGGAGCAGGTAAACAAATACGGTCGAGGCATCTCCATGACAGGTTTCCATTTCTTGCCCATGATACGGGACACTTCACCACACAGGCTGTTCATCTGGTCTTCACGGCTCTGGCTGCAGTCAGGAAAACGGATGTTGCTCTCCAGAAAGATGAACGTCGTCCATTGTCTCATAGAAGCCAGAGTCAAAATGATCGGACCGCGGATTGGTCCAAAAAACGTAAGATGTTTCAGTTTGAGACAGTTTCGGGTCAATGCTACGAGTTCAGTATCGCAGTCAGCTGAACACTCTACATCTGTGTATCTTACGTACGTTAAATGCTGTGCAAATGTTGACATGCTAGACAATGCAAACTTGTACAGTGTCTCACAGTTCGGCATTTGAATCACGATATAATTCTACATAAACCACTGGGACAATTGGAGGGAAGATCGATTGCAGAGTATGCCACTCGTCAGCCGACTGTAAGGAAAAAAAGAGCCAGCATGTAAGTTTAGGGCACGACTCTATCACCTGAGGCCACGATGTGATTATCCTAGGAAATGTGTTTGCCCCAAATGTGCAGCTCTTCTAGGAGAGCAGGCAGCATCAGCAGAAGACTGTCTCTGAAGTTAATAGAGGTAATAAGAAGTTTTTTTAAGATTTCGAAAAATCGGGATTACAGATGAAAACTCTGATATGCTACGTTCATATCGGTTGCAATGACAAGCAAAATGAACATTCCTCGTAAACACTAAGTACTCTAAACTGTCCCTAAAAGCAGATGTTCTCAACAGTTCCAACATCTGTCGATCTCTTGTTGATTTTTGACCAGTGCCAAACAGTTCACGATGAATTCCTCAAGCTGACCAGCTTTCTCAGAGGTCACGCAACTGGTCAAAAGTTCAACTACAGATTCATGTAGTGGGTAACGATCTGTGTCAGACATCACAGACACGCACACCACTTTCAGTGGCCAAGTTCTCACTGCTTCACGTAAGATCGAGAGAGAATCTTCACTAAATTGCAGTCTGTGGACATTCTTCAGGACAAAATATACGTTTATTATCTGATGACTGTGCGCCTTGAGCACTGATCTCTGTGTTGAATTCAGAGTCACACGTCCATCACTGTCTGACCCTGAGACACCCAGTGATATGATAACAGATCTCCACAGGACAGACTGTGACTGACAAATATCATGTAATGTCTTGCAAGTCATGGCCATCACCATTTGTCACGTGCACTCAGAAATGAAAGAATATCAATCCATACATCGAGGGGTAGTTTGATGAAATCTTGTGAACTAAACGACAGATCCCTCTGATATTGCGAAAGGTCAACTGGATTGAAGACTTGATTGACAGAGTTGACTGCAGATAGATTTTGTTCAGACTGGTTGATAGTTTGCTGTGTGTACACACATTTCTCTGGATTAGTTTTGTCTGGTGTAGACTGCTTCATAGCGTGTGGTATCCGGTGAATAGAGCTGACAAAATCAGGATTTGACAGACACTTCAGGGTAGTCAGTTGACCGCATTTGGTATTTTCTCCGTTTCCAGCGTTCGCAGGGTTTAACTGAATTGGACGAAGATCTGATATCTGTGCTGTTAGACAAGAAATGGTTTCAACACTTTCAATGTGACAGTCATTAAAGAAGCCTGATTACCTAATAATATTCATCCCCACCTTCAAAGAGTGATTACAAATGGACGTCAATGGTCTAAAAGTTTTGATAAGCTACGATTTACGAATTCAGAGAGAGAGAGACACAGAGAGAGAGAGAGAGAGAGAGAGAGAGAGAGAGAGAGAGAGAGAGAGAGAGAGAGAGAGAGAGAGAGAGAGAGAGTTTCCTCCACATAGCTACTCATACAGCCGATCTACTAAGTGAAATTGCAGAGGTTATAGTAGGTGACGTGTCGGTTGATAACAGCTCAGATAATATAGTGAGAGAGGATTAATAATGATGTATTAAATTAGTCTCTTCTTTTGGGCACAATGCTAATGAAAGTCAAACGATAGCAAAAACAAAATCCGGACATCATCAAAGTTTAGATGAAGATACTTGAAATTCAGAAAGCAAAAGATGCCAGCGAAGGAAAGGGAAAAAATAACTCGCATTTATGAAAAAAAATGTAAAGGAATATGGCTTGATCTAAGAAGAGGACGATATGAAAACTAGTCAAACAAGCACAGTGACAAACAGCAACAAATACAGTTGACCTCGATTTGATTGGTACGAAAGGAAATCTTACCTGTGCGCTTTGCGTTCCCATTTCTGCAAGGTGATTTAATGTCATAGGCAGCATTCGGTTGGACCTATGGGAGTGTACTTATTTCACCATGGGAGCATGAGTTACTCTACTTCTTTATCAATTACTGTTTACTGTTCTGTATCTCATTTTGTACATGTTACTGTTCGTCCGTATGTCTGTTTGACTATATTCAAGATCAAAAGGTTGTACCAGTCTTTAGCAAATGTCAATTTTGTGTTTGTTTATTTCTACAGTTGTTGCCGTGTAGATGTGTCTGGTATGGGTATGTAAGCCACTTTGTCTTGTAGCCAATGAACAGTCGAGACACTGTTGTCCTCAATTACGTCAGATACATGAACAGTGCCCTTTGGAATCCAGAGTTCCTGAAAGGATTCAATATTTTGATAGATTAATAGATTATTTTAAATGAACACAAGACATGGATTTTTTTCTCGTAAATATGTTTCCTCTCCACCTATGTTTTCGTAGCCTCTCTTAAAAAACTAGAGCTTTTTGAACTAATTCCTGTCACCTTTCCAGCATGTTTTAGATACGAAATAAACAAATCATTACTCTCTACTGCGAAATTGTAAACGTAACTAAAATAAAAGTCAACTTAAATTTCAGTGGAGAGATAAACAATGTGTCTATTCATTCACAAAAGGGTTGCTTCATGATCTTCATGTCTGTCATTCGCATACCTCGTCGTTATAGTCATTTTAAACACACAGCATTTGATTTTTTCAAAACGTATGTTTGTTTGTTATAAACAGAAAAGAAATATCTAATCTACAGTCTTCATTTAGATACAGATAGCGTTTATGACATATACACAGTGGGGAACAATAACACTGTCAGTATTACAAATCTTACCATACTAATCAGGATTCTGTTTGTGCCACAAATTTCTGATTAACTGATTGCTATCAGTTCGATTTGACAAGTTTCGTTCTATGATTGAAGCAGGTAAAAGATTGCTGGACGACATCTTAACGTTTCAAATCTGTGTGTCCATTTCAGAACATATTTACTTCACTTTGCTGTCTTTTTACGGTTTATTTCTGACTCTGAAATGAAAGAAATCATACTTTAAAGGATTATAAAAAAACAAAAGTTATATCATTTTTACCCCTACGTAACATCATCAGTTCAGGTAAAAATAACAAAAAATACCTTATTAATACTGTATGTACTTTCTATTCCTTTAGTGACTTTTATTTCTCTAATGTGGATGGCTATTAAAACCCAGCGCTAAAATAAAAAGCAAGGGGGAGGATAGAAATCCGTGTCTAATTACTGTATGCACTATAAAGGATTCACAGATAAAAATCACAATAGCTGACATAGTTCTTTGTAGTTTCCCATCTTTACATCTACCTATTGCTGAAAATCTCACCCAAGACCAAATTTATGAAATCTACAGTTTTTATCGGTAGACATTTGATCAAACGCTTGATTGAAATTAGCTGCTAGAGGAGCACGAGGTGTTTTTAAGCTGTTGTCGCCTCAGACCATCAGAAAACAATCAGACCTTCAGGTGCCTCTTTTTGATCTAAGGAGGAATTACGAGTTCTCCTAAGAATTTCCTTTTCAGACAAACTATCCGAAGATTGTTTTTCCTAACCTGAAGATATTCAGAGTGTTCTTTTCGTGCACGGACAATATCACGTTCAGCTACAATGCCTTTCCATTGTTTAATAATTATTTGGTCCAGATTCCTTTTTGCTCACCCTAGATTTTCTGAACTGAGAAACAACCAACTTTTGTTCGCCCTGTTTACTCTATTTAACATGCGCTGTTGGCATTACGCTTTTTGTTCGTTCTCTTTCAACAAATGCAAGATTTAGCTAGACAGAAGCTAGCTTCTTTCATGTCTGTTGATGGAACTGGTCTAAACTTCGATTTGTCATACCAGATAAGTTCAACAAATAACTGAAGATAATACTGTTTTGTGATGCTTTCTCGTTTACTGTAGAACATACTTTCTTCTTTCATTTCATTTTAGGAAGCTGTCATTTTTAACTCAGTTTCCGGACGTGTGTGTTCTATTTGATGATTAGCGGTTGTTTCATTTACTTTTTATATGGGCTGTCAATAAACAAGCGTGAAATTGTATACACTCACCTGCACGTCTGTCAAGCACATCTGTAACCCCCCTCCTCCCCCAGCGAACCTCCCCTCCCGAAAATGACAGTCAACGAAAACTACACACAGACACAGGCACACACACACACACACACACACACACACACACACACACACACACAGAGAGAGAGAGAGAGAGAGAGAGAGAGAGAGAGCATGCTGTCTACATAAAATAGTCTTTCTGTAAACGAGGGGAGGGGGGGGGGGGGGAAGTCTCTGTGAAAGGAAGTGGTTC
>JADBJO010001565.1:320000-332500 GCA_016801955.1 Conus betulinus | reverse complement strand
CTTGGTCTAGGAATGGACAATAAATGATTATGTCTATGGCAATTGACTCTAAATGTTTCTTTAATTTTTTTTTTTGGGGGGGGAGCTGTTCAATTAATAATAGTATTCATACAAAGGGCTTCACTAAAAAAGAGTCTGTTTGAGAAGGTTAATATTTTGAGTTGTTTGTAATCTTCGTCCATTAGGGAGCTCGATTTTAACAATTCTAATTTCAATGCTCGTTTGTACAGACGATGAATTTTAAATTATGTTTACTACAGTTGTCCCAAAGGTTAATATTCTGAGTTGTTTGTAATCTTCATCAATTAGGGAGCTCGATTTTAAAAACACTAATTTCAATGCTCGTTGTACAGACGATGAATTAATTTTAAATTATGTTCACTACTGTTGAAAGCATTGATCATATCAATGAAAAAAAATATGTGCACAGAACAACGTTTTCGAGAGTGGCCATCGAGGAATTTTTTTTTTACCCGAGACAACTGAATTTTTTTTTTTTGAAAGGTGTTTTGCTAAGAATGTTATTTGTTCAGTCCAAGATAAATCTTGGTCAATAATGATACCTAGTGTTTTGCGTGAACTGACTTCCTCAACTTTGTTGTTGGATATGAGTAAAGGCTGAAAATTTGTTTTCATTTTTTTGTCGTGTTTGTCTTGTCGACACGTACATGCACTTTCTTTTGATAACATTTAAAGACACATGGTTTTAGTTGTGTCCATTCAGTAAGTTTATCGATATCTGCTTGAAGCTTAATTGTCAATTCATAGGCATCAGAGTTGTTTTCGTGAAGAAATGTATCATCTGCAAACATTTCGCATTACATTTAACAAAACAAGGCAAATCATTAACGTAAATAGTAAACAAAAGAGGTCCTCCCCTGGGGGGGGGGGGGGGGGGGGGGGGGGGGGGGGGGGTTCTCTGAAGACCTTCTGCTGTCCCGTTTTTCCAATGATTTTTTTCATTATAGTGTAGACGATTATTTGATAGGGTATAATGCCTTTCTTGTTGACATGTAATGAAATTGGAATCTTACTCAATATCTGACCTCACGAAAGATAAATGTTCAGAAAAGTCTTCACTCTCCTCTTTACATTTCAACTTTACCAACCCTGTAGATTTAAAAGCATATGTCAGTTTACCTGAGAAAGACAGCTGCACTGGCTGGAATTTTTCGCTTTTAAACTTTGGAAGGAAAAGTTGCTACGACTGTTTGCCTTTTCTTCCAATAAACACTGCAACAAATATTAAAGAGCGGCTGTCTTATTTCATGTCGTTTTCATCAAGGGGGTACGTTGGAAATGCAGTCTATTATTGCCAAGCAAAGGAGCTTTCAATGTCAGTGACTGTGCAGAAGCCATAGGCAAACTGTTGCTGGAACAGCTCAGCTTGAAGAGCACTGATCCTGTAATCCTGGAGATCTTGGGGTTTGTGGGTTTGAATCTCCATCGGGCTGTGGGGAGAGGGGGGGGGGGGGGGGGTATCTCACGGATTTCACTTCGCCCCTGACTCCATTTTCCCAAAAAAGAATTTCGGGTGAGACTGTGAAGTTGTGTGTGTGAAGGCAGGTATGTCACGAATTAAATCCTCATCAGCAGCTTTTGGACGAGAAGGCCACTTGGGCCGTTGCTGTGGGTGACACCTTACACACCGTCCCTGATAAATCGACAGAATGAATGAAAAAGTCTGAAGGACTGATGCTGACAGGACACTACGGGAAATGACCGAATGTAGTGCCAGCAGGCAGCTCCTCAGTTGGCTGTACCCAGGCAGGCAACCCTGTGTAAATGATGGCATGGACTGTAAAGCCTTATAGCCTGGTTCTTAACCATGGATAGGCGCTATGTGACTACTACTACTACTACTACTACTACTACTACTGCTGCTGCTGCTGCTGCTACTACTACTACTACCACCACTACCACCACCACCACAACTACTACTACTACTACTACTACTACTACTACTACTACTACTGATATAACAATAATGATAATGATGATGATGATGATGGTGGTGGTGGTGGTGGTGTGGTGGTGTGGTGGTGGTGGTGGTGGTGGTGGTGTTAACTATCATGGTGTCGCGAAGAAAACGTTTTAGCAGTAAAAAGTGATTTCTGTTGCCGTATTACACAGTTTCACAAAAGTGTCGTTTTTGTTATGCCGTGCCTATGTGAATGACGGATTGTTTATCACAAAAGGGCTGTCACTTACTAGTGTGACGTGCCTAATATTCGCAAGAATGTTAAACGTATTTTGCAATAGTTACTTTCAACATGAAATTGAAACAAATCTTAAAGGAAAACTACAATGCCTCCCACTTTGAGGAGATACGTGACTGTTTGTTCTTCACTTCCATTGTCTTGAATGTTGTTTGTCTTGTCTGTGGAAAGAGGTCAAAACGCATCGTGTATATCGTCTGGTCTGTTTGTTCCTTTCGTTCGGTGGCACAGTAATTTTTCTGTTTTTTTTTTTGTGATACTTAAAATGAAAAAAAAAATGCCTGCGTTGGTTTTTTTTTTTTTTCGCCCCTTCAACGTTAAGGTCTTCGTTGCGCGCAAGCAATTACAAAGACAAATTTTATAGCATTTTGTAAAAATCAACAAGCCACAAACAAAACTTACCTTTGATGACCGAAAGCAGCAGCACACAACAAAAGCAGTAAGCACTGGTTTTTACTGACAAATGGGAATCACAAGAAGGCAAGAGCAACATCTATAGAAAAACAATATCATGCTTTAAACAACAGCAAGCAATTTCAAAAAAGACATTTATCAAACTATGTACACGCTCTTCACTACACAAAGCAGGGAGCAGCAAATGATCAATTTACAAACATTAAAGGAAGCGGAGAATAATAAGTCGTGAATTCGTAAAGAGACTATTGAAGGACAACGTTATCAATAAGTGGAAGAAGTATGAAATGGCGAGGTCATCAAAAATGAAAGGGAAAAGAGAATCATCAAATAATAAATCAGTGAAGGAAGCAGGGAACAATAAAGTCATCAATCAATGAAGGGACCACCGAATAATGAAGCCATCAATCAATAAAGAATATAGACAATCGTAAAGCCGTCTATCATTACATGGTTATCGGAATGATAAAGCAATTAAACACACAGGGACCTAAGAATCACTGTCATTAATCATTGACGGGAGCTGGGAATAAAGACGGGGTCAGTTGATGAATTGAGCAGGGAACAAACATATCAATCAGTAAAGGGAGTTGGGCATGATAAAGCCATTAAGCAGTAGAGGGAGATGGGGGATACTGCAGCAGTCCATAAACGAAGGGAACAGGGAATTATTAAAAAAAAAAAAAGACTCGTCCATCAATGGAGAGAGAAGGGAATAAGAAAAGTCAACAATGGAGGGAGCACACAATAATGATATCATCCTTCAGTGACGAAGACAAGAAATCATAAAGTCATCATTGAAAGTAGGGAACAGAGTGATAAAGCCATCAATCCGTGAGGGGAACAGAGAAAGCCATCGATCCGTGAGAGGTACAGACAGCAATAAATCTAACACACAGTGAAGGGAACAGAAAGTAATAAAGTCGTCAATCAGTGAAGGGAGGGCAAAGTGATAAGGTCATCATCAGCGAAGGGAGCAGGGAATTATAAAGCCATCAATCGGTGAAATAAATCAGGAAATAAGAAAATCACGAATCAGTGGATGGAGCAGGATATATTTAAAAGTCATCCATTCCAGAAGGGAGCAGGGAATTACAAAGCCATCAATCGGTGAAACAATCCAAAATCATAAAGTCATAAAGCAGTGAAGAGAGCAAGAAATATTAAAGTCATTAATCAACGATGGAATCAGGTGATCATAAAGTTTTCAACCAACGAGACGAAATGAAATGATAGTCATCAATAGTTGAAGGGAGTAGGAAATCATGAAGGCATCAGCCAGTAAAGCGAGCATGGAATGATAAAAATCGTCAATCAATGAAGGGGCCAGGGAATAATTAGTCATCAACTATTGAAATAAACATCTTGTGATAAGCTCATCAATAAAGGTCAGGAGCAGGTAATGATAAAGTGATCAGTCAAAGAAAAGGAGCGTGAGGTAACCAAGTCAAAATTCAGGGAAGAGAGCAGGGATTAGTAAAGTTGTCAATCGTTGATGAGGACAGGTTGTAATAAACTCAATCAACAAATAGAAGGAGCGGGTAATGACAAAGTCGTCAATCAGCAGACACACAGACAGACAGACAGACAGACAGAGAGAGACAGAGAGAGACAGAGAAACAAACGGAAATAGAGAGAGAACAGATGAGACTATAGGCAGAGACAGAGACTAAGAGACAAAAGCAGAGAGAGAGAGAGAGAGAGAGAGAGAGAGAGAGAGGAGAGAGAGAGAGAGAGACAGACAGACAGACACACACACACACACACACACACACACACACACACACACACACACACACACACACACACACACACAGACAGACACACAGACACACAGACACACACATTAGTTACATTTGCAGGAAGTTTACATGATAACAGTGGTGTAGGGTAGACCTTAACGATTTGAGACGTGTCAGGCCTTAACAGTCCAAGTGAATAAGGAAGGGATCTGATAATGTGTCACTTGCAGTCCAACGGGCCAGGGTTTCTGATCAGGTACAAAATGTGGTTGAGACATCTCCCTGACCGGTTTCCATATCTTGCCCATGATGCGGGACACTTCACTACACAGGCTGTTCATCTGGTCTTCACGGCTCTGGCTGCAGTCAGGAAAACGGATGTTGCTCTCCAGAAAGATGAACTTCGTCCACTGTCTCATAGAAGCCAGAGTCAAAATGATCGGACCGCGGATTGGTCCAGAAACGTAAGATGTTTCAGTTTGAGACAGTTCCGGGTCAATACTACGAGTTCAGTGTCGCAATCAGCCGAAACTGGCCTCGCAGCTACGTATTTTACATACGTTAAATGTTGTGCATACGTCGATACATAAGAAAATGCAAGCTTGTACATGTTCTTATAGTTCAGCTCATTTTCTGCATGACAAGAAAATTGTACATAAACTACTGGAACAATTGGAGGGAAGATCGATTCGAAAGTCTGCAACTTGCCGTCTGATTTTACGGCAAAAAAGAGCCAGCATGTAAATTTAGGGCACGACTCTATCACCTGAGGCCACGATGTGATTACCTGAGGAAAAAAAATCAACCAGAATGTGTAACTCTTCCATATGAGTAGGTAGCATCAGCAGAAGACTGTCTCTCAGATGAATAGAGGGAATAAGAAGTTTCTTCAGATTCTTGAAAATCGGGATTATGGATGAAAGCTCCGATATGCAACAGTCATACTGGCTGGAATAATAAACATATGAGGATACCTTACAAACGCTAAATACTTTAAACTGTCCCTGAAAGCAGATGCTGTCAACAGTTCCAGTATCTGCCAATCTCTTGTTGGATTTGACCAGCGCCAGTTTATTACGGCAAATTCCTCAAGCCGACTGGCTTTCTCAGAGGTCACGCAACTGGTCAAAAGTTCAACTACAGATGCATGTAGCGCGTAGCGATCTGTGTCAGACTCCACAAACACGTACAACGCTTTCAGTGGCCAAGTTCTCACTGCTTCACGTAAGATCGTGAGAGAATCTTCACTAAATTGCAGTCTGTGGACATTTTTCAGGACAAAGTATACGTTCCTGATCTGATGACTGTGCGCCTTGAGCACTGATCTCTGTGTTGAATTCAGAGTCACACGTCCATCACTGTCTGACCCTGAGACACCCAGTGATATAATAACATTTCTCCACAGGGACAGACTCTGAGCAAATACGATGTAATGTCCGGCAAGTCACAGCCATCACCAGTTTGTCACGTGCACTCAGAAATGAAAGAATATCAATCCATACATGGAGGGGTAGTTCGGAGAAATCTTGTGAACCAAACGACAGATCCCTCGGACATTGCGAAAGGTCAGCTGGGTTGAGGGCTTGATTGACAGAGTTTAGTGTGGTTGGGTTTAGGTCAGACTGGTTGATAACTTGCTGACTGGATTCACATTTGTCTGGATTTTCTTTGTGTGATGTAGACTGCTCCATAGCGGTTGGTATCCGTTGAATGTAGCAAGAATCAGGATTTGACAGTCACTTCAGGGTAGTCTGTTGCCCACATCTGGTATTCACTCTGATTCCAACGTTTGCAGAGTTTAACTGGACTGCATTAAAGGTCTGATGTTTATGCTGTTGGACAAGAAAATGATTTCATGCTGCTTTCAATTTGACAGTCATTAGATGAGCTTGTTTACCTAATAATATTCATCCTCACTTACTCGACTCAAAATTGATCTTTTGCTATGTAATTGATTACAATTGGACGTCAATGGCATAAAAGTCTGAATAAGCTACGATTTACAGATTCACACAGAGAGAGAGAGAGAGAGAGAGAGAGAGAGAGAGAGAGAGAGAGAGAGAGAGAGAGAGAGAATGAATGAATGAATGAATGTTTATTCATTTAGCCCATAGCCCTTATGAAGGGGTAAACATACAGGTATACCCACTTCATCATGCAATACAAAAATATTACGGTTATGGCAGGCACATCATGCAAAAACTAGGAAGTAGCTATTTCTCTATATTTAAATCCTTATACAAAAACAACGATAAATTTCGTACAACATGAGGTTTAGTGCATGCCATGAGTAGACCTAGCTTAAGTAAACAAGGTTGCCAATAATATTTAGGCTCCAAAAAACTTTTCTCATTTCTTTCAACCTTTGACAACAAAGAACGAAGTGTATCCACTCTTCTTTAGACATTGGCATAATGGACACATCAGATCGCAATCATTACAACATTTATATCTAAAACGATGCACATTCAAATCAGATATACCTAGTCTAAACCTCGTCATCATGAGCTTCAGTTTTCGGTCCATATTTGCTTTCAAATATTGCTTCAAGTCATAGGTATTACAAAACATTCTGTACAAATGAAATCTTTCACTAGTGTAAATGTGGTTGTTCCAGTTTTGCCATCTACAGTCAATCAAACGCTGACGAAACATTGCTATAAAGTGATTTTCATTTCCCACACCTTGATTTAACCACACGTCACCAAAACCATTGCTATATAAACAAACACGCACATTTGAAACCCAGTTCTTCCTTCCCCTACCATCTAAATCATACAGCATTTTATACGCTATGTTAGGTAACCTATGTTCATCATCATATGTAATAGTTTAAACCAATATCGAAGGCAATTAACCGCAGCATTAACATACGTGGGAAATCCTGTTTGTTTCACCATATACTAAATCGTTGGGAGTACGCAGATCTACGCCTAAATACCTTTTAAGAGCAAATAAATGAACTGACTCACAATGAACAGTGGCTTGGTCTAACCCTCATATTTCTGATCCGTATAGCAGTACTACTGGCTGACACACGCGTATCAAAAAGTTCAAAGGAATTGTTATTTAGAGCATACAGCTTCTGAACTATACACAACAATGCATTTTCGCTCGACTGGCAAGATCTTTACAAGCAGCAGTGTGACTCAGACGAGTGGAGATAAATATTCCCAAATACTTGTAAACATTAACTACAGGCATTACCACGTCATCATATAGCCATCGTTCCCTTACACTTAGATAACCTCCCTTCCGAAATACAATTATGTTACTTTTATTCATGTTGACTTTCAATTGAAGCGAAGAAGCAGCATGTTGCATGTTATTTAGCTGTGTCTGCAGCCCTATAACCGTTTCTGACAATAAAAAAACATCATCTGCCAATAGAAGAATGAACAACTCAAATGCAGTACGTGAGAGCACAGCGCCATGTTTTCCATTATTAATCACATGTAATGCTAACTCATTAATAAATACAGAAAATAGTACAGGGCTACACGCATCTCCCTGTTTCACTCCTGCTGTACATCGAATGTAATCAGAAAGTTTAGAACCACACCTTACTCTACACATTTACATTTTCATACATAACTTTGATACACTTAAATAACTTACCAGTTTTGCCATTTTTTAATAAAATAGGCCATAGCAGATTTCTATTAATCGAATCAAATGCTTTTTCGAAGTCTATGAACGCTACATAAAGTTTACGGTTATATGAAAAACTGCTTTTGCACAAACGCTAACAACGTAAATATGAGATCAACTGTCGAATATCCTTTTTTTAAGCCTGCTTGATACTCATCTGTAATATGGTTCTTGTCTATCCATTCTTGTAATCTGTTGTTAATAATAAACTAGAAAGTTTGCTGCTTATATCAGTAATAGAGATACCTCTATAATTATTGGGATTATTAACAATCTCCTTTTTTAAAGAATGGTAAAATAATGGATTCTGTCCAATTTTCCGGAAATACCCCCCCGTTGTCAAAAAATGCATTGAATAATTTTGCGAGAGAAAATTTACAACTTGACCAGTTGAATACTTCAGTAACTCGCTAACAATACCATCTGGACCTGCTGCTTTTCCGAACTTTCACTTTTCTCTAGCGGCCAACAATACTTCCTCTTTAGATATAGGACGGTTCATGTAACTATCACTATCACTATCAGCCGATCTTCATAACTGGAAGTATTTACATCTATTTCTAATAACGACTTAAAGTGCTGGAACCACTTGTCAACTGTAATTTCGTTTCTTGGCTGTTTTCTATTAAAGGCAGCTTTATGGACAATATCCCAGAATTCTTTCTTTTGTTTTTTTTTTTACTGATGTCACAAGTTTGTTCGAAAATATATTATTAAACTCTTACTCTTCCTTACCAGCAAATGTTTATATTCACGCTGAGCAACGGTATACGTTTGTCGATTCTCCCTATCTAATGTGCTACAACTAACTCTGAGAAGGCTTCTTACTTATTTCTGGTTGTTTCACATTCCTGGTCGAACCAGTCACGTGGTACCTTCTCTTTATTGACATTTTTATGCTCTTCTTCATACAATCCGCACAGTCTTTTATACACTCATTAAACACACTTAATGCTTTGTTGATATCAACATCGATTAAAATCACAGCATTGTTCACTTTACTCTTCATGTCGTTTTACAAAGCTAGTCAGAAAAAAAAAAATCAGCATATTCACTGTTCCAAACAATTTTTTCAATACTTTCCTTAAGACCTTCCTTCTCACTAGAAGTGATTTCGTTTTTCTGTGGAAACACTACTTGAACTGCAACAGCCATGTGATCAGACTCAATCCTTTCCACAGCGTGTAGTTCACCAGTGATAATAATTCGTTTGAAGAGAGAGAGAGAGAGAGAGAGAGAGAGAGAGAGAGAGAGAGAGAGAGAGAGAGAGAGAGATCAATTTCATTTAAGTTTCCCCCATATACCTACTCATACGACCGATCTACTAAGTCAAATTGCAGAGATTATTGTAGATGACGTGTCAGCGGATAACACTCAGATTATGTAGTGAGAATGGATAATAATGATGTATTAAATGAGTCTCGTCTTTTGGATACAATGCTAATGAAAGTCAAACAACAGCAAAAACAAAATCCCGGATGTCATCAAAGCTTAGAGGAAGATACTTGAAATTTAGAAAACAAAAGATACCAGCGAAGGAACGGGAGAAAAAATACTCGCATTTATGGAAAGAAAACATGTAAAAAATCAGGATCAAGATCAGGACTTTGACATTTTCTAGAACCTTACTAAGTTAGAAATAGCATTGGAATACGGCTTGATCTAAGAAGAGGACGATATGGAACAAGTCAAACAAGCACAGTGATGAACAGCAACAAATAAAGTTGACCTCGATTTGATTGGTATTTAAGGAAAACTATCCGTGCGCTCTGTGTTGTCATTTGTGCAAGGCGATTCGACGTCATAAGCAGCATTCAGTTGGACCTATGGGAGTGTACTTATTTCATCATGGGAGCAAGAGTTACTCTACTTCTTTATTAACAGTGTTACTGTTCTGTATCTCATTTTGTATTTGTTACTGTTCCTCCCCCGTGTTTAGATTGACTATATTCAAGATCACAAGGCTGTACTGGTCTTCAGTAAAGTCAATGTTTTGATTTTTTTTTATTTCTACAGTTGTTGCCGTGTAGATGTGTCTGGTACGGGTATGTAAGCCCACTTTATCTTGTAGCCAATGAACGGTCAAGACACTATTGTCCTCAATTACGTCAGATATATAAACAGTGCCCTTTGGATTTCAGCGTTTCTAAAACGATTCAGTGTTTTGATAGATTAAAAGGTGATGTTAAATGAACACAGGACATGGAATTAGTGTGAGTAAATGCATTTACTTTCCACTTATGTTTTCATAGCCTTTCTTTAAAAAAAAAACTGGAGCTAATTGAACTGACTCCTGTCATCTTTGCCAGCATGTTGTAGATTCGAAACAAGCAAATCATTTATCCGACTGCGAAATTGTAAACGTAACTAAAGATGTCAACGTAAATTTCAGTGGAGAGATAAACAATGTGTCTATCATTCACACAGCAAGGGTTGTTTCATGATCTTCATGTCTGTCATTCGAATAGTCATTTTAAACACACAGCGTTTGATTTTTATTCAAAACTCTACTGTCTTCACCTAAATACAGATAGTATGTATGTACCATACACACTGGGGAACAATAACACTGTCAGTATTACAAATCGTACCATACTAATCAGGAATCTGTTTGTGCCACAAAATTTCTGATTAACTGATTGCTATCAGTTCGATTTGACCACTTTCCTTCTATGACTGAAGCCATTAAAAGATTGCTGGACGACATCTTAACATTTCAAATCTATTTGTTCATTTCAGAACATACTTCCTTCACTTTGCTGTCTTTTTTATGGGTCTATTTCTGACTCTGAAAATGGGAGAAATCATACTTTTAAGGATTAAGAAAATTCATTTCATCTTTACCCCTCTAACAGTAACAGAATATCAGCGCATAAAAAATAACAAAAATTGCCTAATCAATTGCGTATGTACTTTCTATTACGATAGTAAATTTTTCTTCTCTAATGCAAATGGCTAACAAATCCAGCGCTAAAATAAAGTAAGGTCGGATGGCGGAGGTAGAGAAATCCATTTCTAGATACTGTATGCACGACAAAGGATTCACGGATAAGAACCACATTAGCTGACCTAGTTCTTTGTAGTTACCATCTTCACATCTACCCATTGCTCAAAATCTCTCCCAAGACGAAATTTATCAAATATACAAAGTTTTTATCAGTAGACAGATCAAACATTGATTGAAATCAGCTGGTAGAAGAACAGGAGATGGTTTTTAGATTCTACGTAATGGAAGAAATTGCAGAATATATTCTTTTTGTTACATGTTTTGGGGTGTTTTTGCTATTCGATTTATTTACAGAGATTGGCCCCCAGACGCTCAGCAAGGCTCTATTTATATCTGTGTTCTCCATGTAATCAGAGCATGTTATCATCAGTGGTATGATCATTCTTTTTCTCTGAACAGACTACATACATGAATCTGCAATTGTCCTTTTCATATTCGTCCCAAAAACGTTTAAGAAATTCGATGGTTCAGCTATGAATTCAGACTATTGATCCATTATTTATTGGTTTAACGCTGTTGTTGCCTCATCAGAAAGAAAGTCAATCCTTCACGTCTCTTTTTGATAATTTTCTAACTGAGGAGTTATGTGTCCTTCTAAGAAGTTCCTTTTCAGACAAACTCTGTGAAGATTGCTTTTTGCTGCCTTGAAGATGTTCAAAGTGTTCTTTTTTGTGCACAGGACAATATCATGTTAAGCTACTATGCCTCTCCACTGTTTAATACTTATTTGGTCCAGTTTCCGTTTGCTCATACTAGATTTTCAGAACTGAGAAACAACCACGTTTTTGTTCGACCTGTTTACTCCATTTAACATGTGCTCTAGTTATTACACTTTTTGTTCGTTCTCTTTCAGCAGCTGTAGGATTTAGCTAGACAGAAGCTAGCTTCTTTCATGTCTGTTGATTGAACTGGTCTAAACTAAACTTCGATTTGTCACACAAGTTAAGTTCAGCAAATAACTGAAGATAATGCTTTTTTGTGATGCTTTCTCGTTTACTGTATACATACTTTCTTCTTTTATTTCATTTTTTTGAAGCTGTCATTTAAACTGAGTTTCCAGACGTGTGTGTTCTATTTGATGATTAGCGGTTGTTTCATTTACTTTTTTATCGGCTATCATTAAAGATGCGTCAAATTGCATACACTCACCTGCACGTCTGTTAAGCACAGCTCTAATCCCCCTCCCTCCCCCCACTGCACCTTGCCTCCCGAAAATGACAGTCAGCAAATACTACACACACACACACACACACACACACACACACACACACACACACATACCACACACACACACACACACCAGAGAGAGAGAGAGAGAGAGAGAGAGAGAGAGAGAGAGAGAGAGAGCATGCTGTCTGCGTAAGTCTGCGTAAGTCTTTCTGTAAACAAGGGGGGAAAAAAAGGCTCTGTGGAAGGAAGTGGTTCAGCCCCTTTCTTGTCCAGTACATTATGATCAGTGATCAAACA
>JADBJO010001565.1:307500-317500 GCA_016801955.1 Conus betulinus | reverse complement strand
CAAATTGTTGTCGGAATAGTTTAGCTAGTGGAGCGCTGGGCTTGTAATCCTGGAGATCCTGGGGTTGCGGGTTCGAATCTCCATCAGACTGCTTCAGGACAGGGGGACGGAAAGGGGGTGGGAGTGTGTCTCTCGGATTTCACTTTGCATCTGACTCCATCCATCCCCCCCCCCCCCCCCCCCCCCCCCCCCAGGAAAAAAAAAATCGATATTTCGGGTGAGACTATGAAGTTGTGTGTGTGAAGGCAGGTATGTCGTCTTGCACAAATGTAAAACCCCATCAGCAGCTTTTGGACGACTAGGCCACTCGCGCCGTTGCACCTTACACATAGCATGCACCATCCCGGATAAATCGACAGAATGAATGAAAAAGTCTGAATGACTGATGCTGACAGAACACTACGGGAAATGACCGAATGTAGTGCCAGCAGGCAGCTCCTCAGTTGGCTCTACCCAGGTAAGCAGCCCTGTGTGAATGATGGCTTGGACTGTAAAGCCTTATAGCCTGGTTCTTAACCAAGGATAGGCGCTATGTAACTACTACTACTACTACTACTACTGCTGCTGCTGCTGCTGCTGCTGCTGCTGCTGCTGCCACCACTTCTACTACTACTAATGATAACAACGATAACAATAATGATGATGATGATGATGATGATGATGATGGTGGTGGTGGTGGTGGTGTGGTGGTGGTGGTGATTATAATGGTGTCCCTAAGAAACTTTCAGCAGTAAAAGGTGAATTCTGTTGCAAGATAACACAGAATAAATTTGGGCACACGTTTTCGACATGCATGCAGGAATGACAGAATTATCACAAAGACTGCTATCCACTTACTAGCGTGAAATGCGTACCACTTGGAAGAATATCAAAAATATTTTGCAATACTTAGTTTCAAAATGAAACTGACGCAAATCTGAAACAAAAATTGCAATGCCTCCCACCTTGAGGAGATAAGTGACTGTCTGTTTTTCGTTTCCATTGTTTTCAATGTTGTTTGTCATGTCTGAAGAAGACCAAAGAGGTCAAAACGCGTCGTGTTTATCTCGTGATTTGTTTGTTCCTTTCATGCGGTGGCGTAGTAATTTTTCTGTTATATCTATCTATCTATCTATCTATCTCTCTTTCTATATATATATATAGATAGATATCTATATATATAATATATAATATTATAATATATATATATATTTTTTTACGATACTAAAAATCAATAATGCCTGCGTTGTTTTACTGCAACTTCAAAGTTGTTAAAGTCTTCGTTGTGCGCAAATAATTACGAAAACAAATTATGGCTTTTTTTAATCAGCAGGCCACAAACTCAACTTATGTTTGATCTTCGAAAGCAGCACATAACAAATACAGTAACCGCTGGTTTTTACTGACAAATCAGAATGACAAGAAGGTTTTTCTATAGAAAAACAATATGATGCTTTAAATAACGGCAAGCAAATTAAAAAAAAAAAAAGACATATATCAAACTATGTACACGCCCTTCACTACACAAGCATGGAGCAGCAAATGATCAAGTCACAAAAATTAAAGGAAGCGCAGAATAATAAGTCGTGAATTCGTAAAGAGACTATTGAAGGACAACGTTGTCAATAAGTGGAAGAAGTATGAAATGGCGAGGTCATCAAAAATTGAAGAAAAAAGAGAATCATCAAATAATAAATCAGTGAAGGAAGCAGGGAACATAAAGTCATCAATCAACGAAGGGACCACCGAATAATGAAGCCATCAATCAATAAAGAATATAGACAATTGTTAAGCCGTCTATCATTACATGGTTTTCGGAATGATAAAGCAATTAAACACACAAGAGACCTAAGAATCACTGTCATTAATCATTGACGGGAGCTGGGAATAAAGACGGGGTCAGTTGATGAATTGAGCAGGGAACAAACATATCAATCAGTAAAGGGAGTTGGGCATGATAAAGCCATTAAGCAGTAGAGGGAGATGGGGGATACTGCAAGAAGTCCATAAATGAAGGGAACAGGGATTTAAAAAAAAGACTCGTCCATCAATGAAGAGAGAAGGGAATAAGAAAAGTCAACAATGGAGGGAGCACACAATAATATCATCCTTTAGTGACGAAAACAAGTAATGATAAAGTCACCATTGAAAATAGAGAACAGAGTAATAAAGCCATTAAGCAATGAGAAGAACAGAGAGTAATAAAGCTATCAACCAGTGAGGGGAACAGAGAAAAATATAGTCATCAATCAGACGGGGAAGAGAGGTAACAAATCCATTAATCAGAGAGGGAAATAGAGAGTAATAAAGCCATCAATCAGAGAGGGAAACAGAGAGTAATAAACCATCAATCAGAGAGGGAAACAGAGAGTACCAGAGCCATCAATCAGCGAGAGCAACAGAGAGTAATAAACCCATCAATCAATGAGAAGAACAGAGAGTAATACCGCTATCAATCAGTGAAGGGAACAGAGAGTGATAAAGGCATCAATGAGTGAGGGGGACAGAGAGTAATGAAGCCATCAATCACTGAGGGTAACAGAGAATAATAAAGCCATCAATGAGTGAGGGGAACAGATAGTAATAAAGCCATCAATCAGTGTGAGGAATACAGACAGATTAATCAGGGAAGGGAACCAGGAATTATAAAGCCATCAATCGGTGAAACAATCCGAAATGATAAAGTCATAAAGCAAGGGGGAAAGCAGGAATTATTAAAGTCATCAATCAGTGAAGACAGCAAGTGCTAATAAAGTTGTCAATCAACTAGGCGAAATCAAATGATATCATCAAATAGTTGAATGGAGTAGGAAATCATGAAGTCATCAAACAGTAAAGCGAGCATGGAATGATAAAAAACCATCAATCAATGATGGGGCCAGGAAATAATAAGTCATCAACTATTAAAATAAACATCTTGTTATAAGCTCATCAATAAATGTCAGGAGCAGGTAATGATAAAGTGATCAGTCAAAGAAAGGAGCGTGAGGTAACCAAGTCAAAAAATCAGGGAAGAGAGCAGGGATTACAAAGTTGCCAATCGTTGATGAGGGCAGGTTGTAATAAACTCAATCAACAAATAGAAGGAGCGGGTAATGACAAAGTCGTCAATCAGCAGACAGACAGACAGACAGACAGACAGACAGACAGACAGACAAACGACAGACAAAGAGAGAGAGAGAGAGAACGAACGGAAATAGAGAGAGAGAGAGATGAGACTATAGGCAGAGAAAGAGACCAAGAGACAAAAGCAGAGAGAGAGAGAGAGAGAGACAAAGAGAGAGAGAGAGAGAGAGAGAGAGAGAGAGACAGACAGACAGAGAGAGACAGACAGACACACAGACACACAGACACACACACTGGTTAAATTTGCAGGAAGTTTACATGATAACAGTGGTGGGTAGACCATAACGATTTGAGATGTGTCAGGCCTTAACAGTCCAAGCGAATAAGGAGGGATCTGATAATGTGTCACTTGCAGTCCAACGGGCCAGGGTTTCTGATCAGGTACAAAATGTGGTTGAGAAATCTCCATGACCGGTTTCCATATCTTGCCCATGATACGGGACACTTCACTACACAGGCTGTTCATCTGGTCTTCACGGCTCTGGCTGCAGTCAGGAAAACGGATGTTGCTCTCCAGAAAGATGAACGTCGTCCACTGTCTCATAGAAGCCAGAGTCAAAATGATCGGACCGCGGATTGGTCCAAGAAACGTAAGATGTTTCAGTTTGAGACAGTTCCGGGTTAATGCTACGAGTTCAGTGTCGCAATCAGCCGAAACTGGCCCCGCAGCTACGTATTTTACATACGTTAAATGTGTGCATACGTCGATACATAAGAAAATGCAAGCGTGTACATGTTCTTATAGTTCAGCTCATCTTCTGCATGACAAGAAAATTGTACATGAACTACTGGAACAATTGGAGGGAAGATCGATTGCAAAGTCTGCAACTTGCCATCTGATTTTACGGCAAAAAAGAGCCAGCACCCAAGTTTAGGGCACGACTCTATCACCTGAGGCCACGATGTGATTATCTGAGGAAAAAAGTCAACCACAATGTGTAACTCTTCCAGATGAGTTGGTAGCATCAGCAGAAGGTTGTCTTTCAGATGAATAGAGGTAATACGAAGTATTTTAAGATTCTTGAAAAACGGGATTATGGATGAAAGCTCCGATATGCAACGGTCATACTGGCTGAAATAATAAACCCATATGATGATGCCTTATAAACACTAAATACTTTAAACTGTCCCTGAAAGTAGATACTCTCAAGAGTTCCAGTATCTGCCAATCTCTTGTTGGATTTGACCAGTGCAAGTTTATTACGGCAAATTCCTCAAGCTGACTGGCTTTCTCAGAGGTCACGCAACTGGTCAAAAGTTCAACTACAGATTCATGTATCGGGTAAGGATCTGTGTCAGACCTCACAGACACGTACAACACTTTCAGTGGCCAGGTTCTCACTGCTTCACGTAAGATCGTGAGAGAATCTTCACTAAATTGCAGTCTGTGGACATTCTTCAGGACAAAATATACGTTTATTATCTGATGACTGTGCGCCTTGAGCACTGATTTCTGTGTTGAATTCAGAATCACACGTCCATCACTGTCTGACCCTGAGACACCCAGTGATATAATAACATATCTCCACAGGACAGACTCTGAGCAAATATCATGTAATTTCCAGCAGGTCACAGCCATCACCAGTTTGTCACGTGCACTCAGAAATGAAAAGATATCAATCCATACATGGAGGGGTAGTTCGGAGAAATCTGGTGAACCAAACGACAGATCCCTCGGACATTGCGAAAGGTCAGCTGGGTTGAGGACTTGATTGGCAGAGTTTAGTGTGGTTGGGTTTAGGTCAGACTGGTTGATAACTTGCTGACTGGATTCACATATTTCTGGATTTTCTTTGTCTGATGTAGACTGCTCCATAGCGGTTGGTATCCATTGAATGTAGCAGGAATCAGGATTTGACAGTCACTTCAGGGTAGTCTCTTGCCCACTTATGGTGTTTTCTCCGATTCCAACGTTTGCAGACTTTAACTGGATTGCATGAAGGTCTGATGTTTATGCTGTTAGACAAGAAAATGATTTCAATGCTTTCAATTTCACAGTCATTAGATGAGCTTGTTTACCTCATAATATTCATCCCCACCTTCTCGCCTCAAAAAACGGTCGTTTGCTATAATAATTGATTACAAATGGACGTCAATGGCATGAAAGTTTAAATAAGGTACGATTTACAGATTCACAGAGAGAGAGAGAGAGAGAGAGAGAGAGAGAGAGAGAGAGAGAGAGAGAGAGAGAGAGAGAGGTACAAAACATCATTTTCATTTAAGTTTTCTCCATATAGCTAATTATATGGCCGATCTACCACGTGAAATTGCAGAGGTTATTGTATGTGACGTGTCAGCTGATAACACCTCAATCATGTAGTGGGAATGGATAATAATGATGTATTAAATTAGTCTCGTCTTTTGGGTACAATGCTAATTAACAGCAAAAACAAAATCCAGGATGTCATCAAAGCTTATAGGAAGATACTTGAAATTTAGACAGCAGAAAATACCAGCGAAGGAAAGGGAGAAAATCGCTCGCATTTATTGTAAAAAAAAAAAAAAAAAAAAATGTAAAGAATCAGGATCAAGATCGGGACTTTGACATTTGCTAGAACCTTCCTACGTTAATATAGGATTGGAATATGGCTTGATCTAAGAAGAGGACGATATGGAACAAGTCAAACAAGCACAGTGATGAACAGCAACAAATAAAATTGACCTCGATTTGATCGGTATTGAAGGAAATCCTATCTGTGCGCTCTATGTTGTCATTTCTGCAAGGCGATTCGATGTCATAAGCAGCATTCGGTTTGATCTATGGGTGTGTACTAATTTCATCATGGGAAAAAGAGTTACTCTACTTCTTTATTAATGACTGTTCACTGTTCTGTATCTCATTTTGTACTTGTTATTGTTCGTCCGTGTGTTAGTTTGACTATATTCAAGATCAAAAAGCTGTACCATTCTTTAGCAAATGTCGATTTTATGTTTGTTTATTTCTACAGTTGTTGCCGTGTACGTGTGTCTGGTACGGGTATGTAAGCCCACTTAATCTTGCAGCGAATGAACAGTCAAGACACTATTGTCCTCAATTACGTCAGATACATGAATAGTGCCCTTTGGAATTCAGTGTTTCTAAAGCGATTCAGTATTTTGATAGATTAACAGATTATGTTCAATGAATGCAGGACATGAAATTGTTTGAGTAAACACATTCCCTTTATACTTGTTTTCGTAGCCTCTCTTTAAAAAAAAATAGAGCTAATTGAGTTAACTCCTGTCATCCTTTTCCAGCATGTTGTAGATTCAAAATAAGCAAATCATTTATCCGACTGCGAAATTGTAAACGTAACTAAAAATATCAACGTAAATTTCAGTGGAGAGATAAACAATGTGTCTATTCATTCACACAGCAAGGGTTGCTTTCATGATCTTCATGTCTGTCATTCGAATAGTCATTTTAAACACACAGCGTTTGATTTTTCTTCAAAACTCTACTGTCTTCACCTAAATACAGATCGCATTCATGTAACATACACACTGGGGAACAATAACACTGTCAGTATTACAAATCTTAACATACTAATCAGGATTCTGTTTGTGCCACAAATGTCTGATTAACTGATTGCTATCAGTTCGATTTGACCAGTTTCCTTCTATGACTGAAGCCATTAAAAGATTGCTGGACGACATCTTAACATTTCAGATCTATTTGTCCATTTCAGAACATACTTCCTTTACTTTGCTGTCTTTTTACGGTTTATTTCTGACTCTGAAATGGCAGAAATCATACTTTTAAGGATTAAAAAAATTCATTTCATCTTTGCCCCTCAAACAGTAACAACATCAGCGCATAAAAAATAACAAAAATTGCCCTATCAATACCGTATGTACTTTCTATTACGACAGTAAATTTTTTTCTTCTCTAATGCAAATTGCTAACAAATCCAGCGCTAAAATAAAAGCAAAAGGTGAGGGGCGGGGGATGGAAATCCATGTCTTAAGACTGTATGCACTACAAAGAATTCACAGATAAAAACCACAATAGCTTACCTAGTTCTTTGTAGTTACCATCTTCACATCTACCCATTTGTCAAAATCTCCCCCAGACCAAAGTTATGAAATATACAAAGTTTTTATCGGTAGGCATTTGATCAAACGCTTGATTGAAATCAGCTGGTAGAAGAACACGAGGTGGTTTTTAGATTCTATGTACTTTGGGATGAGCCATGACTGGGATTCGAACCCATGCCCTTCTGGACATGCTCATTTCCACTTAATGACTCGCACTAACCACTGAGCCACAGGGACACCTGATATTTGTAGGAAAGTTAAGCCTTATGAAGTTCACTTTTGTTCCTCCTTGACCAGATCCAACTTGAACACCTCTCTGCCGCTTCTGCCATTGCTTTCAGGGCTTCCAATTTCTGCAGTGAGGACTTTGACCTGATAGCCTTCTCTCCTCAGGCTGTTTGCCAGATCAGCATACTTTTCAGTCTTGTAGATCTGAGCTGCCTCCATTCTGTTCTCATATGGCACCGTGAGCTCGATCATGATCAGCTGCTTGGTTGACTGAGAGTGTAATACTATGTCTGGTCTCATGCCACTCTTGCTGATAATCTCTGGGTGACTATTCCATTCTGGGAGGTGCTGTGCACTCCCAGTCATCTGCCCCGTCCAGCAGACTCTGCCTGCATGTTCCGAGTGGCACTGTTGTTCTTGGCCATGATTCGCTGCCTCCTGCCGTGAAGAATTGCGGGTGCTTTTGGAGTCCTGATTTTCCCTTTTGTGGTGTTGGTACTAGCCCAGACTACTTGTACAATCTCTTTGAGCACTTGGTGTGCCTCCATGTGTACCTTCCTTGAGCCAGGGCTACTTTACATGAGCTTAGGACATGCTCCACTGTTTGTTTTTCATGGCAAAGGGGGCATGAAGGATCGTCTGTTTTTTTTTCCCACTTCACCAGGTTTGCATTTGAAGGCAGAAGGTCATATGCAGATCTGAGAATGAAGCTGATCCTGAGAGGGGCCATGTGCCAAATGTCATTCCAAGTGAGACTTCTTTGGAGTGCATTCTCCCACGTTGTCCATTGCCCTTGCTGGCTCTGCTGGACTGCTTTTTGGAGTCTTTGTTGGTCTTCTTCTTTTCTCATCTCTCCTGAATCATCATGTCTCTTTTGGCTTTTCCTTTTGGCCTTTGACCACCATTCAGTTTTGGTCACCCCCAGTCCTTGTCTGTTGGTCTGTGTGTGTCCTGTTATTTCTCTGATCTTGAGACTTTCTTTTTTTGCAGAATCCATCGCCTCTTGAACTTTCCATTTTCTGCCTGTCTTCAGCTGGGGCTTGATTGCTTCAACCACCTTGTCTCCTGAGTCCTCCAGCATGCTTTGAAGTCTGATCTTCCCTGCTTTATATTCCTCCAGGATGGATTTCAGTGGTAGTTTCAGCTTTGCTTGGCGACAGTATAGCGCTATGTCAGTCAGACAGGGTGGACACCAAGCCATTTCCTTGTGAACTTGTTGATTTTGGATTCCATTGCCTCCACTATGCTGGTGCAGATGTCGTATATCATCAGAGGCCATAGGAGCTTTGGTATCAGCATGAACTGCAGACACCAGACCTTGTATTTGCCAGGGAGCCCACACTGGTCAATGGTCTCCAAGCCTTCTTCCGACATCTGTTTGGTTTCTTTTGCTCTTCGTGTGTCTTTCAGCGTATCATCATACATCTTCCAAGGCTCTTGACTGGCTCTTCTGTTACTGTTGGAATGGTCTGGTTGGCAACACTGAAGACCACAGATTCGGCCACTTTTTCCTTTCCTCAGTGAGAGACTCCGTGATTTCTTTGGGCTTGAACTTCATTCTGGATGAGGCAACTATGTCGTCCAGCCTCTCCAGCACGTGACGTGTCTCGTCTTCTCTGGATGAAATCACTGTAGTGTCATCCATGAAGGCCTTGAGAGGGGGCATCTTGTATCCATCGCCAAGGTCTGTTTGTCTTGCGTTGCTTGTTGCTGCTTTTCAAGATGACTTCCATTGCCAACACGAACAGTTGGGGGGGAATGGCACAGCCCATTGCAATGCCCACTTCCAAGTTGATCCAATCTGTTGTGTACTCCTTGGTAGAGAACCGCATTGAGAAGCCATTGAAGTACTTCTTGAGCATGTCGCGGATGTTCTTTGGCACATGGTACATCTTAAGAGCCAACTGTATCATCTCTCATGGGTACAGATCCATATGCGTTTGCAGGTCGAGCCACACTACGTCCAGGTCTCTCTTTTCTGTTTTTGCTCTTTGATTGCGTCCCAGATCATTGTGGCGTGTTCTACACAGCCAGCCACGCCCTGGAATGCCACCTTTCTGGACTGACACATCCAAGTACTTGTTTTCCATGAGGTACTTGGTCAGCCTTGCTGCCATGACAGAGAAGAAGATTTTCCCTTCGACGTTCAGTAGTAGTGATATTGGCCTGAACTGGCTGATGTCACTTGAGTTTTTGCTCTTTGGGGATGTACACACCATCTGCCGTCATCCACTGGCCGCTGATCTTCTGATTTCTCCAAGCTGATCGCAGCAGCCTGTGGAGCCACTCCAGCACCTTGGGACATTTCTTGTACAGCTGGTAAGGTATTCCGTTTGGCCCTGGTGATGATTTGGCTCTGGCTTTGTCGACCACCTTCTTGATTTCCCGCCAACGTTGGAGGCTTGTCATTGAACTGTTCCTCAGGGTTGGTTGGCCACACCAGACCTTGAATGTCGAGTGGTGCTTTGCTCTGTGAGTCAGAGTATGTTTTTTTCTCAGATGCTGCTCAAGAACTCCTTTGTCCACACTTAGGGTCCCAGATTTTGGCTGCTCGAACAGAGTTCTGGCAAACTGGAAGGGGTCTCTGAAGAAACGCTCTTGTGTCTTCTTCTTTTTTTTTTCCTCTTCCTCGCAGATTCCGCTTTGCTGA
>JADBJO010001565.1:290000-302500 GCA_016801955.1 Conus betulinus | reverse complement strand
TAAAATGGAATCTTACGCAACATCTGACCTCACTGAAAGTTAAATGTTCAGAAAAGTGTTCACTCTCCTCTTATATTTCAGCTTTACCAACCCTGTCAGTTTGAAAGCATATGCCAGTTTACCCGAGAAAGACACACAGTATTGGTTGGAATTTTTCACTTTTTAACTTTGAAAGGAAACGTTGCTACGACTGTTTGCCTGTTCTTGGAATAAAGACCGCGACAAATGTTAAAACCGCCTGTCTTATTCCACGTAGCTTTCATCACGGGGAGCACGTTGGAAATGCACCTATTATTACCAAGCAAAGGAGCTTTCAACGTCAGTGACTGAGCAGAATCCACTGGCAAACTGCTGCCGGAATAGCTCAGCTAGTAGAGCGTTGGGCTTGTAATCCTGGAGATCCTGAGGTTGTGGGTTCGAATCTGCATCGGGCTGTTTCAGTACAGGAGGGCGGGGATGGCGGTGGGGGGAGACTACAGGGGCAACTCATAACAGGGGGGGGGAGGGGGCGGGGGGGGGGGGCGGGGTGGTCTCTCGGATTTCACTTTGTATCTGACTCCATTCCCCCCACCTCCCCACAAAAAAAAAGAAAAAAAGAATTTCGAGTGAGACTATGAAGTTTGTGTGTGTGAAGGCAGGTCGAGCATATTGCAAAAATGTAAAACCCCATCAGCAGCTTTTGGAGGCTAAGGCCACTTGCATCGTTGCTATGGTTGACACCTTACACACTCCATGCACCGTCCCCGATAAATCGACAGAATGAAAGAAAAAGGCTGAAAGAACTGATGCTGACAGAACACTAGGAAATGACCGAATGCAGTGCCAGCAGGCAGTTCCTCAGTTGGCTCTACCCAGGGGCAGGCAGCCCTTTGTTAATGATGGCTTGGACTGTAAAGCGCTTATAGCCTGGTTCTTAACCAAGGATAGGAGCTATGTAACTACTACTACTACTACTTCTACTACCGCTGCTGCTACTGCTACTACTTCTACTACTTCTACTGCTACTACTACAACTACTACTACTACTACTACTACTACTACTACTATTACTACTACTACCACTGCTACTGCTACTACTAATGCTACTACTACTACCACCACCACTGCTGCTGCTGCTGCTGCTGCTACTACTACTACTACTACTACTACTACTACTACTACTACTACTACTACTACAGGCACTACTTATAATAACGATGATAATAATGATAACAATAATGATGATGGTGATGATGATGATAATGATGATGATGATGATGATGGTGGTGGTGGTGGTCATGGTGGTGGTGGTGGTGGTGGTGATAATTATCATAATGTCCCTAAGAAACGTTTCAGCAGTAAAACGTGAATTTTGTTGCAAGGTTACACAGATTAAACTTGGGCACAATCATCAGAGTTTCGCAAAAGTGTCGTGTTTTGTTGTTTTTTTTACCATGATATGCACATGTGAAGGATGGAATAGTTATCACAAAGACTGCTATCCACTTACTGGCATGACGTGTGTAATACTCGCTAGAATATTAAAAGCATTTTGCAACAGTTAAGTTTCAAAATGAAATTATAAGAAATCGAAAAGAAAAATTACAATGCCTCCCACTTTCAGGAGATAAGTGACTGTTTGTTCTTCGTTTCCATTGTCGTGAATGTAGTTTGTCATGTCTGGAGAAGACCAAAGAGGTCGAAACGCGTCGTGTTTATCTTGTGATTTTTTTTTTCCTTTCCTGCGGTGGCACAGTCATTTTTCTGCTATTTTTTTTTTTTCCCGATACTTAAAACAAACAAAATGCATGCATTGATTTTTCTTTGCACTTTCAAAACTGTTGGGTCTTCCTTACGCGCAAATAATTACAAACACAAATTTATGGCACTTTTTTTTCAAGCCAGCAAGCCACAAACAGAACATACGTTTGATGTTCGAAAGCAATACACAACATAGGCAATAACCACTGGGTTTTATTGACAAATGGGAATCACAAGAAGGCAAGAGCAACATCTATAGAATAACAATATCACGCTCTAAATAACAGCAAGCAAATTCAAAAAGGACATTTATCAAACTATGTACACGCTCTGTACTGCACAAGCAGGGAGTAGCACATGATCAAGTCACAACAAATTAAAGAAAGCGCAGAATAATAAGTCGTGAATCCGTAAAGAGAATATGGAAGGACAACGTGATCAATAAGTGGAAGAAGCATGAAATAGCAAAGTCCTCAAAAATTGAAGGGAAAAGAGAATCATAAAATCATAAATCAGTGAAGGAAGCAGGAAACAATAAAGTCATTAATCAGCGAAGGGACCACTGAATAGTAAAGAGAAATATAAAGCCATCAGTCCTAGAGGGGAGCCCAAAAGTAATAAAGCCATTAATCAGAGAGGGGAAGAGAGAGTAGAATAATGCCATAATTAATGATGCCATCGTTCCGTGAGGGGGAACAGGGAGTAATAAAGTCGTCAACCAGTGGGGGGGGGGGGGGGGGGACGAAGTGATAAGGTCATCAATCAGCGAAGGGAGCAGGGAATTAAAAAGCCCTCAATCAGTGATATAAATCAGGAAATGAGAAAACCACGAATCGGTGGATGGAGCAGGATATATTAAAAGTCATCCATTCGAGAAGGGAGCAGGGAATTACAAAGCCATCAATCGGTGAAACAATCCGAAATCATAAAGTCATAAACGACTCTATCACCTGAGGCCACGATGTGATTACCTGAGAAAACCGTCACCCCCAAACGTGTAACTCTTCCAGATGAGCAGGCAGCATCAGCAGAAGACTGTCTCTCAGATGAATAGAGGTAATAAGAAGTTTTTTTTTTAAGATTCTTGATAATCGGGATTGTGGATGAAAACTCTGATATGCAACATTCATATTGGCTGAAATAATAAACCATAGGATGATGCCTTATAAACGCTAAATACTTTAAACTGTCCCTGAACGCAGATGCTCCCAACAGTTGCAATATCCGCCAGTCTCTTGTTGGATTTGACCAGGGCCAGGCGTTCACGATGAATTCCTCAAGCTGGCTGGCTTTCTCAGAGGTCACGCAGCTGGTCAAAAGTTCAACTACTGATGCATGTAGTGGGTAACGATCTGTGTCAGACTTCACAGACACGTGCACCACTTTCAGTGGCCATGTTCGCACTGCTTCACGTAAGATCGTGAGAGAGTCTTCACTAAATTGCAGTCTGTGGACATTGATTAGGAAAAAATGTACGTTCATTATCTGATGACTGTGCGCCTTGAGCACTGATCTCTGTGTTGAATTCAGAGTCACACGTCCATCACTGTCTGACCCTGAGAGACACCAGTGATATAATAATATATATCTCCACAGGACAGACTGTGACTGACAAATATCATGTAATGTCCGGCAAGTCACAGCCATTACCAGTTTGTCACGTGTTTTACTGACAAATGGAGATCCCAAGGAGGCAAGAGCAACAGCTATAGAAAAACAAAATCATTTTTAAATCACGGCAAGCAAATTCAAAAAAAGACATTTATCAAACTATGTACACGCCCTTCACTACACCATCAGCGAGCAGCAAATGATCAAGTCACAAAAATTAAAAGAAGCAGGAAATAATAAGTCGTGAAACCGTAAAGAGAAGATGGATGGACAACGTTATCAATAAGTAGAAGAAGTATGATATGACGAGGTTATCAAAAATTGAAGGGAAAAGAGAATCATCAAATCATAAATCAGTTAAATAAGCAGGGAACGATACAGTTATCAATCAACGCAGGGACCACCAAATAATGAAGCTATCAATCAGTAAACCAAAATATAAACAATTTCAAAGCCGTCTATCATTACACGGTTTTCGGAATGATAGCAATTAAACACCCAAGTGACCTAGGAATCCCAGTCATTAATCATAGAGGGAGCTGGGAATAAAGACGTCATTAGTTGATGAATTGAGCAGGGAACAAACATATCAATCAGTAAAGAGAGTTGGGCATGATAAAGCCATTAAGCAGTAGAGGGAGATGGGGATACTTAAGAAGTCTATAAATGAAGGGAACAGGGAATTTTAAAAAAAAAACCTCATCCATCAATGGAGAGAGAAGGGAATAAGAACAGTCAACAATGTAGGGAGCACAAAATAATGTCATCCTTTAGTGACGAAAACAAGGAATCATAAAGTCATCAATGAAAGTAGGGAACAGAGTGATAAAGTCATTAATCAGCGAGAGGAACAGAGAGTAACAAAACCATCAATCAGCGAGGGGAACAGAGAAAGATATAGCCATCAATCAGACAGAGAAGAGAGAGTAACAAAGCCATCAGTCAGAGAGGGGAACAGAAAGTTATAAAGCCATCAATCGGTGAGGGGAACAGAGAGTAATTAAGCCATCAGTCAGTGAGGGGAACAGAGAGTAATAAAGCCATCAAGCAGTGAGAGGAATAGAGAGAGTAATCAGGGAAGGCAGCCAGGAATTATAAAGCCATCAATCGGTAAAAGAATCCGAAATCATAAAGTCATAAAGCAATGGAGAAAGCAGGAATTATTAAAGTCATCAATCAGTGACGATAATAGAGTTGTCAATCAACGAAGCGAAATAAAATAATAGTCATCAATAGTTGAAGGGAGTAGGAAATCATGAAGTCATCAACCAGTAAAGCGAGCAGGGAATGATAAAAAAAATCATCAATCAATGAAGGGGCCAGTGAATATTAAGTCATCAATGATTGAAATAAACATCTTGTGATAAGCTCATCAATAAATATCAGGAGCAGATAATGATAAAGGGATCAGTCAAAGAAAGGAGAGTGAGGTAACCAAGTCAAAAATCAGGGAAGAGAACAGGGATTAGTAAAGTTGTCAATCGTTGATGGGGACAGGTTGTAATAAACTCGATCAACACCAGCGCATTTTTTGTGCATGCGTGAGACAGAGAGAGAGAGAGAGAGAGAGAGAGAGAGAAGAGAGAGAGAGAGAGAGAGAGAGCGAGCGAGCGAGCGAGAGAGAGAGAGAGAGAGAGAGAGAGAGAGAGAGAGAGGAGGAGGAGAGAGAGGGAGGACAGGTAGACATACAGACAAAGAGAGATGAAAAAAACGAACAGAGATTGAGAGAAAAAAAAGACGAACAGAGATATAGAGAGAGAGAGAGAGAGAGAGAGAGAGAGAGAGAGAGAGAGAGAGAAGCATAGTGATAGAGAGGCAGAGAAAGAGACCAATAGACAGAAGCACAGAGAGAGAGAGAGAGAGAGAGAGAGAGACGAGAGAGAGAGATAGAGAGAGAGAGAGAGAGAGAGAGAGAGAGAGAGAGAGAGGAGAGAGAGCGACAGAGAGAGACAGAGAGTCAGACAGACAGACAGACAGACAGAGACACAGATAGGTTAAATTTGCGGGAAGTTTACATGATAACAGTGGTGGGTAGACCTTAATGATTTGACATGTGTCGGGCCTTCACGGTGCAAGTGAATCAACTGTGAATGAGGGCCAGATCTTTGATGCTGCCCACAGGGTCGAATTATTTATTACAAGCAGTCCAAAGGGCAAGAATTCCTGCAAGGATATCAAAAATGGTCGTAACACCTCCATGACCGGTTTCCATTTCTTGCCCATGATACGGGACACTTCACTACACAGGCTGTTCATCTGGTCTTCACGGCTCTGGCTGCGGTCAGGAAATCGGATGTTGCTCTCCAGAAAGGCGAACGTTGCCCATCGTCTCATAGAAGCCAGAGTCAAAATGATGTGACTCCGGATTGGTGCTAAAAAGGTCAGATGTTTCAGTTTGAGACAGTTCCGGGTCAATGCTACGAGTTCAGTGTCGCAATCAGCCATAATTAACCCCATATTTATGTATTTTAGAGACGTTATATGATGTGCATATGTCGATACATAAGAAAATGCAAGCTTGTACATTTCCTTATACTTCAGCTCATCTTCTGCACCACAAGGAAATTGTACATGAACTACTGAAACAATTGGAGGGAAGATCGATTGCAAAGTCTGCAACTTGCCATTCAAGACAAAGTAAAAAAAAAGCCAGCACGTAAGTTTAGGGCATGACTCTATCACCTGAGGCCACGATGTGATTACCTGAGGAAAACAGTCACCCCAAACGTGTAACTCTTCTAGATGAGCAGGCAGCATCAGCAGAAGACTGTCTCTCAGAAACATAGAGCTAAGAAGAAGTTTTTTAAGATTTTTGAAAACCGGGATTATGGATGAAAACTCCGATATGCAACGTTCATATTGGCTGACACAAAAAAAACTGTGGGATGAAACCTTATAAACGCTAAATACTTTAAACTGTCCCTGAAAGAAGACGCTCTCAACAGTTCCAACATCTGCCAATCTCTTGTTGGATTTGACCAGCACCCGTTTTTCACGATGAATTCCTCAAGCTGACCGCTTTTCTCAGAGGTCACGCAGCTGGTCAAAAGTTCAACTACAGATGCATGTAGTGGGTAACGATCTGTGTCACACTTCACAGACACGTGCAACACTTTCAGTGGCCAAGTTTTCACTGCTTCACGTAAGATCGTGAGAGAATCTTCACTAAATTGCAGTCTGTGGACATTGATTAGGAAAAAATGTACGTTCATTATCTGATGACTGTGCGCCTTGAGCACTGATCTCTGTGTTGAATTCAGAGTCACACGTCCATCACTGTCTGACCTAAAGACACCCAGTGATATGAAAACAGATCTCCACAGGACAGACTTTGTCTGACAAATATCATGTAATTTCCAGCAGGTCACAGCCATCACCAGTTTGTCACGTGCACTCAGAAACGAAAGAATATCAACCCATACATCGAGGGGTAGTTCGGAGAAATCTGGTGAACCAAACGAGAGATCCCTCAAACATTGCGAAAGGGTCAGCTGGGTTGAGGACTTGATTGACAGTGTTTGGTGTGGTTGGGTTTAGGTCAGACTGGTTGATAACTTGCTGACTGGATTCACATTTGTCTGGATTATCTTTGTCTGATGTAGACTGCTCCATAGCGGTTGGTATCCGTGGAATGCAGCTGACAAAATCAGGATTTGACAGTGACTTCAGGGTTGTCAATTGTCCGCATTTTGTATTCTCTCCGTTTCCAACATTTGCAGACTTTGACTGGATTGGATGAAGGTCTGATGTTTATGCTGTTAGACAAGAAAACGGTTTCAATGCTTTCAGTATGACAGTCGTAGATGAGCTTGTTTACCTAATAACATTCATCCCCACCTTCTTGTCTCAAAATTGATCTTTGGCTGTGTAATGGTCCCAAGAGAGACGTCAGTGGCCTAAAAGTCTTGATAAGCTACGATTCGCAGATTCACAGAGAGAGAGAGAGAGAGAGAGAGAGAGAGAGAGAGAGAGAGAGAGAGAAAACAAAACATCAATTTCCTCCATATAACTACTTATACAGCAGATCTACAAACTAAAATTGCAGAGGCTACAGTGGGAGACGTGGCAGCTGACAACAATTCAAATTCTATAGTCAGAGAGAATTTATGATAATGTATTAAACGGATCTCGTTCGTTGGGTACAGTGGTAATGATAATCAGACAACAGCAAGAACGAAGTACCGGATGTCAACAAAACTGAAATTAAGATACCTGAAATTCAAAAAGCAAAACGATACTAATGAAGAAAAGGGAGAAAATGACTGGCATTTATTTTCATCGAAGAAAAAAAAACATGTAAGGAATATGGCTTGATCTAAGAAGAGGACGATATGGAAATTGGGTAAACTACTATTCCTTTGTTTCTCTTGGCAATGGAGATTGTTATTTTTCTACACATCACCATTATACTTTTGTTGTCTTAAAAGATCAGTGGAATGCTGCAGCCATCTCGACACTAAAACAAAACTTTAATCTTGCACACAACACTGTAACTACAATAACATAAAAGTTGCAAGCAGTACAATTCTCTTTTCTACTATTCTCTTCCCGAAACTCCACGTACTGCTGTGTGCTGATTTGTCGGTTGTTTGCCACACCTTTAGTCTCTACAAGTGGGATCCCTGTGCGTAAGTATTCTTAGTTCATCTCTTATCGATCGTCTCTTTTGCATACCCGCTTCTGCACACGCGCGCTTGCGCTTGCGCGCGCGCGCGCGAGCACACACACACACACACACACACACACACACACACACACACACACACACACACACACACACACACACACACACACACATATATATATATATATATATATATATATATATATATATATATATATATATATATATTTAGTAATAATAGTTCTAATAATAAACTCAACTCATGGATTTCAGTATGGCGCAGTTCTTGGGGTCAACTCATGTGCGCACAACACACACTCAAACACACGCACTGACACACACACGTTCACACACACACACACACGCACACACACACACACACACACACACTCACTCACACACACACACACACACACACACACACACACACACCACCTTCATCTACAGTTTCCTGGCCGTTCGTTTAAATGAGGACGTTTTATCTAGTTACATTGCCGTACCAACGTAGTTTTGCTTTCTTCCCCACAGAACTATACACCAGGGTCCCTCCCAGCAGTACAGCACACACAACAAAAAAGGGGACTTCTCCCCAAAAAGGATGTTCCAAGCTTGCCCATATATACTCCGCGCCAAACACGTCGACACAGCAACTGGAGAAACGAACAAACACAACTCAACATTTATTCAAGACTGGCTCAGCCTTTCCATCTTGAATATAGTCAGACAAACACAGGACGAACGGCAACGAATACAGCTGACGTCCATTTGATTGGCATGAAAGGAAATCCTATCTGTGCGCTCAGCGTTCTCATGTCTGCAAGGTGATTTGATGTTATGAGCAGCATTCGGTTGGAGTCATGTGCGTGTGCTTATTTCATCATGGGAGCAGGAGGTACTCTACTTCTTCGTTATTTACTGTTAACTGCTGTCTGGCTCATTTAAGATTTCCTTTCATATCAATAAAATCGAGGTTAACTGCACTTGTCATTGTTCATCCCGTGTGATCGTTTGATTATATTCAAGATCAAAAGGGCTGTGCCAGTCTTGAGTAAATGTTGATTTGTGTTTGTTCGCTTCTACAGTTGGTATTGCTGTATAGATGTGTCAGGTACGTGTTATGTAGGCGAGCTTGAAAAATCCTTTTATGGATGGGTGGAGGGGAGGTCAAGGATGGTGTCGAGATGGTTTCATTTCTGGTAGGTAATTCGGTGTCGTAAGCAGGACTCGTTTGGAATTCGAGGCGGGAATCTATTTCATCACATGAGCAAGAGTTACACTACTTGTTCGTTATATACAGGTTTCTTAGCCCTTTGCGTTCCTATATATATGACAAGGTGCGCAACTTACTTCAATTACATATACACAATTTCTCTTCAATTATTACTCGTTTAAACGTTTTTTTTTTTTTTCCGAGCAGAGTAGGAGAGTTCCTTTGCTTGAGAACCAACAAGCACATTTTTGCACTTTACTTCAATTTTGTTTCGCTTTTGCTTTTTATTTCCTCTGCAACAAACATCCAAACATTTGAACTGTACTCGCATTAATCGACAGGCGATCTAAAGCTATTCATAGCCCTACTTTAATTAGAAGAGAAACGGTCAGCAAATGTTATTATGTGTTTTCCGGTGTAGTTTTGTCAGTCCCATTTCTTTTGTTACTTTTCAAATGATGAAGCAACCAGTGTCACTTATATACAATTGTATGAACAGAAAGGACAGGGCACGGGCTTTACTCAAATGTAACACAATAAATGGTTGGCGTCCTCCTTTCGTACTTTTACTTTGTTTGTCCTTTTGCTCGAGAAGAGAAATCATTCAAAAGGAGCACTACAACATTGTATTTAAAAACGAAGGCGTAAATCCACTTCGTCTGGTAGGTGATGAACAGTCACGACATTTTTGTCCTCAATTACGCGAGAGACACGTACAGTGTCCTTTTCACTCCAATGTTCCTAAAATGAATCGGTATTTTGACAGATTTAGATAATTTTAAATGAATACGGACGTGGAATTTTTTTTTTAGGAACGATGCGTGCTTTCCACCGATGTTTACGTAGCCTGTCTTAAAAAAAAAAAAACTAGAGCTAATTGAACTAATTCATGTCAATTGTCCCAGCATGTATTAGATTTGAAGCAAGCAAACAATTTACCCGACCGCGAAACTGCACACACGTAAATAAGAATTCAATCTAGTATTTCAGTGAAGAGATAAACAATGTGTCTATCCATTCACAAAGGAAGGGTTGCTTCATGATTGTCATGGCTTTCATCCCAATGTTGTTATAGTCATTTTAAACACACAGCTTTTGATTTTCTCATTCACACAAAAAAACTGAATGTTTTCATCTAATTTCCAGTCTTCCCTGAAATGCACTTAACGTTTATGAAACATACTCACCAGAGAACAACAGAACTGTCAATGTTACAAGACTTCCCATGATAAGCTGTATTCTGTTTCTGCCACAAATTACTGATTTAACTGGTTGCTATCAGTTCGATTTGACCAGCTTCCTTCCATAACTGAAGCAGGTAAAAGATTGCCGGACAACATCCGACCATTTTAAATCTACATGTCCATTTCAGCACATACTTCGTTCTTGTCTTCGATGTTTTTGCAAGCACCAGTCACATTCCCTCTGTTTTTAACGGTTATCTCTGACTCTAACTGAAAGAAAGACTACTTTTAAGAATTAAAAAAAAAGATCATCTTTATCCCTCAAAACAGTAACATCTCTGCCTGTTATGCTCATTCAAAAATTATACAAATTTTCTCATGAACGGTGTGTGTACTTTCTATTCTTTTAGTTCACTTGTCTTCTCTCATGCAGGTGGCAAACAAATGCAGCGTGAAGGGAAAGGCAAGGGGGAGAATGGAAATCCATGGCTGATTGTTGTACGCTCCATGAAGGATTCACGGATAAAACCACAATCGCTGACCTAGTTTTTTGTTGTTTCCATCTTTACATCTACCCATTGCTGCATTGCTGCACCCATTTGCATTTTTACATCCACCCATTGCAAATCTCTCCCAGACTAAATTCATGAAATATACAAGTTTTTTGTCGGTTGATTGAAATCAGCTGCCAGGTGGGCACGAGGTAGTTTTTTTTTTTTTAATTTTGCATACTGGAAGAAATTGCAGGACATATTCTTTTTGTTACAAATTTTGAGATCGTTTTATGATTCGATTACTTCACAGAGATTGACCCCCAGATGAAAGCGAGGTTCTGTTTATATCCCTATCCATGTGTAAACAGGGCATATGATCGGGGTATGATAGTTCTGTTTCTCTGAAAAGACTAATTACATGAATCTACAATGGTCTGTTTCATATTCGTCCGAAAAGGTTTAAGAAATTCGATAATTAAACTATGATTTCAGAATAATGACCCTTCCTTCAATGGTATCAAAGCCGTTGTCACTTCATCAGTTGAGAGGAACCCAGACATCCTGCTTTCGGTATTTATATGACTGAGGAATTACATGTCCATTAAAGAACTTCCTTCTCATACAAACTATCTGGAGATACTTTTTACTTACTGTGAAGATGTTAAAACTGTTTTTAATTTTCGTGCATGGAGAATATCTTGGCTTGAACAACCTCAATTTAATTGACTAACTTTGGTGCCAGTCAGTCTGTAAATAGCACAACAAGTGGCAGGCGCATGATTCTGTTTGAAAATTTTTTTTTTTTTACCTAAACTTTCTTAAATTGCCCCCCCCCATCCACCCCCCCCCCCCCCCCCCCCCCCCCTCCCGAAAATGTGCGCTACCTACACTGTCAGTTATCAAGGCTATTTAGTCCAGATAATAAAACAGGCAAAGTGAACATCTTACACATTTGAATTGTAGCAAACAATCTGTGAGGTCACATGAAAAGAATCTCGAGTTTTGAGGGGGTACGATAGGAAATCTTCCCCAGCTCTCAACTGCTCTACTAATCCCTTCAAAAGAGAAAGAAAACATCTTACACATACCTTCAAAGTGGGTGCAGTGTCTGATGTTCCTTCTCAAGGTGCTATTGTCATGTAGGCCCCAAAACAAGAACTGTTCACCTCACTGTTTGACAATCTTCCTGTGCTCTTCCTGTGATCTGCACGTGATATTTCTGTCAATATGATCCCGTGCACGCGCGCGCAACGTGTGTGTGTGTGTGTGTGTGTGTGTGTGTGTGTGTGTGTGTGTGTGTGTGTGTTAGTGAGTGTGTGCGTGCGTGCGGGCGGGCGGGCGCGCGTGTGTGTGCGTGCGTGAGTGCGAGAGTGTGTGCGTGAGTGTATGCGTGTGCGTACGTGCATATGTGTGTGTGTGTGTGTGTGTGTGTGTGTGTGTGTGTGTGTGTGTGTGTGTGTGTGTGTGTGTGTGTGTGTGTGTGTGTGTGTGTGGGGTGTTGTTGTTTTGTGTTGTTTTATGTTGTGGTTGGTGTTGTAGCTGGTGTTGTGTTTGGTGTTGTGTTTGGTGTTGGGGGTTGAGTGTTGGGAGTTGGGAGTGGGGTGTGGTGTGGTGTGGTGTGGTGTGGTGTTCCCAAC
>JADBJO010001565.1:280000-287500 GCA_016801955.1 Conus betulinus | reverse complement strand
GGAATCACAAGAAGGCAAGAGCAACATCTATAGAAAAAAACAATATCATGCTTTAAACAACAGCAAAACAAATTCAAAAAAGACATTTATCAAACTATGTACACGCTCTTCACTGCACAAGCATGGAGCAGCACATGATCAAGTCACAAGAATTCAGGGAAGCGGAGAATAATAAGTCGTGAATCCGTAAAAAGAGAATATGGAAGGACAACGTTATCAATAAGTGGAAGAAGCATGAAATGGCGAGGTATCAAAAATTGAAGGGAAAAGAGAATCATCAAATCATAAATCAGTGAAGGAAGCAGGGAACAATAAAGTCATCAATCAGCGAAGGGACCCCTGTTTAATGAAGCCATCTACCAATAAAGAATATAGACAATCGTAAAACCGTCTATCATTAAATGGTGTTCGGAATGATAAAGCAAGTAAACACCCAGGGGACCTAGGAATCACAGTCATTAATCATTGACGGGAGCTGGGAATAAAGACGGGGTCAGTTGATGAATTGAGCAGGGAACAAACATATCAATCAGTAAAGGGAGTTGGGCATGATAAAGCCATTAAGCAGTAGAGGGAGATGGGGGATACTGCAGCAATCTATAAATGAAGGGAACAGGGAATTTAAAAAAAAAAAAAGACTCTTCCATCAATGGAGATAGAAGGGAATTCGAAATAATGGAGGGAGCACAAAATAATATCATCCTTCAGTGACGAAAACAAGAAATAATAAAGTCACCAATGAAGGTAGGGAACAGAGTGATAAAGCCATCAACCAGTGAGGGGAACAGAGAGAGTAATAAAGCCGTCAATCAGTGAGGGGAACAGACTGAAATATAGCCATCAGTTAGAGAGGGGAGCAGAGAGTAACAAAGCTATCAATCCAGTGAGGGGAGCAGAGAGTAATATCGCCATAATCAGAGAGGGGAACAGAGAGTAATAAAGCCATCAACAAGAGAGAGGAATAGAGAGTAATAAAGCCAACGATCAGTGAAAGGAACGGAGAGTAATAAAGTCATCAATTAGAGAGGGGAAGAGAGAGTAATAAAGCCATCAACCAGTGAGGGGAACAGAGAGTAATAAAGCCATCAACCAGTGAGGGGAGAGAGAGTAGAGAGCTAATCATGTCGCTATTAATCAGAGAGGGAAACAGAGAGTAACAAAGCCATCAATCAATGAGTAGGACCATCAACAGAGATAAAAAGTAAAAAGCCATCAATCAGGTAGGAGAACACCGAAAGTAATAAAGCCATCAGTCAGAGAGGGGAAACCGAAAGTAATAAAGCCATCAGTCAGAGAGGGAAACCGAAAGTAATAAAGCCATCAATCAGAATTGCGAACAGAGAAAAATAAAGCCATAAATAACAGAGGGAAACCAAAAGTAATAAAGCCATAAATCAGAGAGGGGAAGAGAGAGTAATAAAGCCATCGATCAGTGAGGGGAACAGAGAGTAATACAGCCATCGATCAGTGAGGGGAACAGAGAGTAATAAAGCCATCAATCAGTGAAGGGAGCAGGGAATGATAAAAGTCATCAATCAATGAAGGGGCAGAGAATAAGAAATCATCAATCATTGAAATAAACATCTTGTGATAAGCTCGTCAATAAATGTCAGCAGCAGGTAATTACACAGTAATCAATCAAAGAAAGTAGAGTGAGGTAACAAAGTCATAAATGAGGGAAGGGAGCAGGGACTGGTAAAGTTGTCTGTCGTTGATGGGGGCAGGTTGTAATAAACTCAATCAACAAATGGAAGGAGCGGGTAATGACAAAATCGCCAATCAGCAGAAAGAAAAGGGGATAATAAAGCCATCATCACGTGAGTGCGTGCATGCATATATGCGTGTGTGTGGGGAAGGGGTGGGGGGCGGGCAAGCGCGCGAGCGTATTTGTGTCTATGCGTGCGACGAGAGAGAGAGAGAGAGAGAGAGAGAGAGAGAGAGAGAGGGGGGGGGAGAGAGAGACACAGACAGACAGACAGACAGACAGACAGACAGACAAAGACAGAGAGAGAGAGAGAGAAACGAACAGAAAGAAAGGCAAAGAGACGCAGAGAGATATAGTCAGAGAAAGAGACCGAAAAACAAAAGCAGAGAGAGAGAGACAGAGGAAGAGAGAGAGAGAGAGAGAGAGAGAGAGAGAGAGAGAGAGAGACAGACAGACAGACAGACAGACAGACAGACAGACAGACACAGACAGACAGGTTAAATCTGCAGGAAGACGATTTGACTTTGTCAGGCCTTCACAGTCCAGGTGGATCACTCTAATAAGGGCAAGACCCTTGATGTCGCCCACCGGATCCGAATATTTATCACTTGCAGTCCGAAGGGCCACCGTTTCTCAGCAGGTAAATAATGCGGTTGAGGCATCTCCATGACAGGTTTCTGTACCTTGCCATGATACGGGACACTTCACCACACAAGCTGTTCATCTGGTCTTCACGGCTCTGGCTGCGGTCAGGAAATCGGATGTTGCTCTCCAGAAAGGCGAACGTCGTCCATTGTCTCATAGAAGCCAGAGTCAAAATGGTCTGACTGCGAATGGGTCCAAAAAACGTAAGATGTTTCAGTTTGAGACAGTTCTGGGTCAATACTACGAGTTCAGTGTCGCTTTCAGCCGAAACCCACCCCATATCTGTGTATGTTACATACGTTAAATGCTGTGCATAGGTCGACATATGAGAGAATGCAAGCTTGTACATGTTCTCATAGTTCCGCTCATCTGCGTGACAAGAAAATTGTACATGAACTACTGGAGCAATTGGAGGGAAGATCGATTGCAAAGTGTGCAACTGGTTAGCCGAGCGTAAAAAACAAGAAAGAGCCAGCATCCAAGTTTAGGGCACGACTCTATCACCTGAGGCCATGATGTGATGACCAGACGAAAAAAGTCACCCCAAATGTGTAACTCTTCTAGATGAACAGGCAGCATTAGCAGAAGACAGTCTCTCAGGTGAATGGAGTTAATAAAAAGTTTTTTAAGATTCTGGAAAGTCGGGATTATGGATGAAAGCTCCGATATGCATTGGTTGAAATAACAAACGAGACGCAAATGCCTCGTAAACGCCAAATATTTTAAATTGTCCCTGAAAACAGATGCTTTCAACAGTTCCAATGTCTGCCAATCTCTTGTTGGATTTGACCAGTTCCAGTTGTTCACGACGAATTCCTCAAGCTGACCAGCTTTCTCAGAGGTCACGCAGCTGGTCAAAAGTTCAACTACAGATGCATGTAGCGGGTTACGATCTGTGTCAGGCATCATAGACACGTACAACACTTTCAGTGGCCATGTTCGCACTGCTTCATGTAAGATCGTGAGACAATCTTCACTAAACTGCAGTCTGTGGACGTTCATCAGGACAAAGTATACGTTCCTTATCTGATGACTGTGCGCCTTGAGCACTGATCTCTGTGTTGAATTCAGAGTCACACGTCCATCACTGTCTGACTCTGAGACACCCAGTGATATCAAAACAGATCTCCACAGGACAGACTCTGAGCAAATATCATGTAATGTCTTGCAAGTCACAGCCATCACCAGTTTGTCACGTGCATTCAGAAATGAAAGAATATCAATCCATACATTGAGGGGTAAATTGATGAAAGACCGGTTGATAGTTCGCTGTGTGTACACACATTTCTCTGGATTGGTTTTGTCTGATGTGGACTGCTTCATAGCGTTTGGCACACAGTGAACTTGTCAAATGAAATCAGGATCTGACATTTCAGGGTAGTCTGTGGCCTGCGCTTGGTATTGGTTCTGTCTCCAACGTGTGCAGAGTTCAGCGGAATCGGATGACGGTCTCATGTCTGTGCTGTTGGACAAGAAAATTATTTGAACACTTTCAGTTTGGCAGTCATCAAATGAGGCAGTTTTACCTAACAGTACAACCCTCCCCCCCCCCCCCCCCCCCCCCCCGGCCCTCTTGTCTCAAACTTAATGTTTGCCTGAGTAGGTGATTTCTAATGGAAGTCAATGGTGTGTCATCTTTATTTTTAAGCCTTGATGAGCTATGATATACATATATTCAAAACATCGTATGCATTCAAGTGTCCTCCATATAACTATTCAGGCAGCCCACACACAAACTAAAATTGCAGAGGTTATAACGTGTCAAGTAACAATTGATAACAACTCCGATTATGTAGTAAGATAAGGTTTACAATTACGTATTGAGTCACGTCGTTTTTGGACATAACGCTAACGAAAATCAAAGAATGAAACGCGGTGAAAACAACATGCTGAATGTCAAGAAAATGTAGATGAAGACACCTGAAATTTAGAACGCAAAACAATGCCAATAAAAAAGAGAGGACAACATAACTTGTATTTCTGTTTCACCGCGAAAGAACGGTGCAAAGAATATGGCTTCATCTGAGATGTCAGTTTCAGGGGCCCGGTGAGCGACAGCTGTGGCCTTTGGTCAAACTTTTCCGTCTGTCGCTTTGCAAGCCGTGTGTAAGCTGAGTTCAAAGAGCTGAGTTCATTCGTTCGACCCCGTTTTACCGTTCCGTACCTCTGCTATATAGCAAAATAGCTGTTCAATACAGAGATTGTGGTTCGTACACCTTTTCCGTACGTTCAGATTGCTTCGGAGGGAATAATGCACACTCGCGTTTTTTTTTTGTTGTTGTTTTTTTTTTGGGGTTTTTTTTTGTGAATTGTTGACGGTTCCCCAACCTGATCACAATCAGCATTGTGGGAGTTTATTGCTTGTGAATTTAAAACGCAGTCCAGAGTACCGGGACTTCAATAACAGTTACTTGAAAAACTTAAATTTCTTGAACAGCTTACTGGAAGAACTGCTAGACAGGTATGCCAATGAACATATTCCTAATATAGACAAATGAGAATTTTGTCAAGTTGAAATCAGAAACTTCTGTACCGAGTTTGGGAAAGATCTGTCTTGCAATACAAGTTGGGCTTAAAAGAAAATACAAATACAGTTAAAAGAAACTGAGGATATTTTACTTTAGGACATCGACGACAAATAAGCAAGCATTTGGCGATTCCAACCGAACCAAAAATTAGAAAGAATGCACATGGACAAAGCAAGTGAGATTGAGAACAAAATGGTCGAAGATGGAGAGAGAAAGGAACACAAAACACTTCTGCAGTCTAGAAAAGTCAAGAAGAAAGAGAAAAAAATAATTACGAGACTGCGCGAAGAAAGTGGCAAAAATATGAATGACAAAAATAACATATTGCAAGAAGAGGTAACTTTCTGTACAAATCTCTGCAGTCAATATACAGTTGTAGACAAAGTTTAAGAAGCAGTAAACCGTTTATAGGAAATCTAAGATATCCACGTCTTGGTAAAAGCGAAGCTCACTTATGTGAAGGGATGATTTGTGTAGAAAAAAAAAACCACTGCACTGAACACATTGAGAAATGGTTCTGCTCTGGGCGCGGCGGTGACGGCATAACAGTCGATTTCTTAAAAGTCTTTGTTGTATATACTGGCTAAAGTAATCTTTTCGTGCTAGAAAAATCTCTTTTACACGAAAGCAAGCAATAACCACATCACTGTACAAAGGTAAAGATTTAGACAGAGAGAGTCGATCAGAGTTTAAGGGTCTCCAGTTATATAGTAATATAACTGGAGACCCTTAAACTCTGACCGATTCTGATCATAGAATGCTTGGTAAAGTGTTACCTGAGAGACACAGCAAAGTAATACACATGTTGTTAAATAGTGATCAAGTGGGTTTTATTTTTTAATCAAGGGCAGAAGTAAGTATTGCCACAATTATAAGATCAAATAGGTGACATCATAAACTATCTAAATAAACTAAAACTGGGTAAACACTCGCAATCAACTACACCGAAGCCTTTGACTCAATCTCAAAACCATTTATGATGCTTTTTGATTATGCTTGTTTTGTTTTTTTTTTTGCTTTGGAACTGACTTTCAGAAGTACATCCGTGTATTGAGCAGGGTGTATCAACCATAAGGAATGGCCTTCTGAACCTTTAGCGGTGTCCTGCGGGATAGGACAAGGATGTCCTTTTTCTCCCCTTACCTTTGTATTGGCTGTAGAATTACAAGCCACCATAAATAGTGCCGTTGAGGGTATTAGCCTACTTCAGTCTGCAGAAAGAGATTTAATTGTATAAAGATAAAACAAAGACATGATGATTCAACCCTTTTTTTTAGCAACAAAGAAAGGGCGTGACTAAATCGTTGGAACTAATCGCCTGGTTTGAAACATTTTCAGGTTTGAAACTGAATTTACCGAAGACACAGGCCATACAGATAGGTATACAAAAGAAAGCACATACTGTGCCAGCCACAACAGTTAATACAATAAAAAAAAAAAATACAGGGATTTACTTTGGATCAGACATGATGGCAAAAAACATTGAAGATAACTGGATTTCCAGAGCAGATCACATGAAAAGAATTATTTCAAAAATGGCGTAAAGAGATCTCTCCATCCAGGGAAAGAAACCTAGCTGTCATAAATACATTTGTTATCTATTGTTGATACTGATTTAGTCGTAGTTTTTCGGAAACTGTATGGATAATTAAAATTTAGTTTTGTTTGCCTTCTTTACATACTCTAGTCATCACAAAGTTTGCTCATTCTCTTTCAAAATCTGCCAGATTTAGTTTGACAGAGACTCATTTCTGTTGTATTTGTTGACTGAGATGAGCTAACCTTCGAATGTTTTCACACTCGTTAAGCTCAGCGAATAGCGAGTGGTAACTTTTTTTTTTCTATTGTATTGCTTTCCGTTTACTCCACAACTTCCATACTTCTTTCGTTTTCAGTTTCAGGATTTATCATATAAACCGCGTTTCCAGGCGTGTGTGTCCTGTTTGAAAGCTATCGAATTTGTTTGATTTACTTTTCGCATTAATTTGAGAACTTTAGAGGGGCTGACAACACTGCTTCTATCTGTCCGAAAAAATAGTTACCATCAGTCGGTGACACACCATTACACACACGCGCGCGCGCACGCGCGCGCCCACACACCACGCACGCACGCACACATACAGCTGTTTGCAAACAGCGTATGTGCATACTCACACATACTGTTTGCAAACAGAAGTCTTTCTGTTATCAACGAAGGAAAAAAAAAATACAGCCTCTAAACAAGGAAACGATCGGACTCCTGTCTTGAGCAGTGTCATACGCTCGGAGTAGTCAAGCACCATTTCAGGTGGGCCGACACAAAGGACAAGCGAAATGAGATGAGCATGTGCAGACCAACTTGGGCCTAATATAAATGAAAATCATAAACCGCAGACTGCTCTGTAACAGAACTGAACCATCTGAATACAACTAAAAAGCGTGATGCTCAATCAAGATACTGCCAGGAATGGTAATGCTTTAAAGAATGTGAATGTCATTGCCTAACTATGGGGCATATTAGTCGGTAAAGGGGGGGGGGGGGGGGGGGGGGGGGGGATGAAGGAGAAGCAGGAGTATGATTTTGCCTAGAACCTCTTGTTACATTTGTACCCCACCCTCACCACCACCTCCCCGCATGCCCTA
>JADBJO010001565.1:272500-275000 GCA_016801955.1 Conus betulinus | reverse complement strand
AAAGAAAAGAAAAAAAAAAATCATGGACTATCGGCAATGGTGGATAATAAACTGAACATAATTTTATCCATAATTAGATATAGACAGACAGACGAACAGACTGACTGATTGACAGACAGACAGACTGACTGACAAGTTGGTAAATAGATAGATAGACAGACAGACAGACAGACAGACAGATAGCGAGACAGAGAGATAGATAGATAGATGTGTATGTGTGTGTGTGTGTGTGTGTGTGTGTGTGTGTATGTGTGTGAGACAGAGAGAGACATAGAGAGACAGAGAGACAGAGAGACAGAGAGACAGAGAGAGAGGGACAGAGAGAGAGAGAGAGAGACTGTGACTGAAATGGCGTCTTCTTGTTATTGTTGCTGTTATTTGTGGAGATAGTCGTTGCTGTTGCTGCCCCTGTGAGTCTACTGTTCTTACTGAGTCTACGCTCTTCATACCATCATAGTGATGGTTCAGAAATCTTTTGTCGACGAAGACGACGACCTCGATGATGATGACCATGATGACGACGACGACGATGATGACGATGAATGATGATGATGATGATGATGATGATGATGATGATGATAATGATAATGATGGTAACGATGATGATGATAGTAATGATCAATCTAACGTACCCAAACTGACATTTCTAAACATCAGACAACACTTATGACCAATCAAATGATATATGGAACATCGGGGTGCGCGTGCATCAAATCTTTGTCACGGTAAACCGTGGCAAGCCCTTTTTGTGCGTGACCCGCAGTCCGAAAGGCCAGTCTAGATTCCGCAAGACACTCGGCCAAAGAGAGTCCACAACGTTGGCCGTCATACAGGGTGTCCACGGTTTCCCCAGGATACTGGAGAGGTCTCTACACAGGCTGTCCATCTGATGCTGACGATTGGGTCCTTCACCGGAAGGAAAGCGGATGTTTCTGTCTCGAAGTGAAAGGTAGTCCATTGTCTGGCAGCCGCCAGAGTCAAAATGGTCTGGCTGTGGACTGGACCTGAAAAGGTCAGATGCGTCAGCTTGCGACAACCATGAACCAGTGCTGTGAGTTCGGCATCGATGTCAGTGAGTTTACCTTGATAGGCGCAACACAGGTGCGTTAAAGCGTTCCGCATAATCCGGCAAGCGAGTGAGAACATGCTTAAACAGTGTGTTGGAGAGTCCCACTGCGAAGAACTATAGATATATAACTGATAGGTGCAACTGCAGGAAACACGGATAGAACTTTCTCAAAAAATGCGGCTGATCTCAACCAAACACGGAGCGAACACATGAGTTTTGGACAAGACGTGAGCACCTGAGACCACGTTGTGATTATTTCTTGACAGTGGGGGCCCAAAATGTGCAATCCCTCCAGCTGCGCAGGGAGGTTTTGAACAAGACTGTTGCTCAGATAATACGAGGGAATTTCCAGTTCCTTCAGGTGATGAAAGCTCGTAATGCACTTAATGACCTCCGGTGTGTGGTGGCGAATCAAAGCATGGGACCACTCAAAATCGAAAGAGCCATCAACCACCAGATACTTGAGGACATCATGGAAAGTGCATGAGCACAACAGGTCTATGATAGTCGGATCGTTTCTTAAATTCACAAGTAATCTGCTGCTCACCTTGAATTCTTCCAAAATGTTTTGCTTTTTCGATGTCAGGCAGTTTCTCAGGAAGTCTGTTAGACACGTAGGCAAGATACGACCTTTCGCAGGTTGTCTACATTTAAAATTGGAATCAGTGATAATCCATAGCTTATTCAGTGGCCAAAACTCTCACTGCTTCATGTAAAGTTGTGAAAAAATCTTCACTATACTGCAGTCTGTGGACGTCGTTCAAGACAAGATATACGTTCATTATCTGATGACTGTGCGCCTTGAGCACTGATTTCTGTGTTGAATTCAGAGTCACACGTCCATCACTGTCTGACTCTGAGACACCCAGTGATATGATAACAGATCTCCACAGGACAGACTGTAACTGACAAATAGCATGCAATGTCTTGCAAGTCACAGCCATCACCAGTCTGTCCCACGCGCGCTCAGAGACGACGACAGAATTTGTATCCAGATGATGTCGGGTAGTTTGCTGAAGTCATCGTGATCGTTTGACATACCCCCAGCCTTAAGAAATGTTCAGTGAGGTCAAAACTCCGGCAAAGTTCACTGTGGCTGGATGTTGGTCTGACAGTTGCTAGCAGTTCGTATTCTGATCGTTTCCAACGTTGTCCGTCATCATGGTGGGGTTCAGCTGCCGATGACCCGCGCGTCCACTTCCTCCTTCTGTTGGACAAAACAATGATACCAGTAAGTTTCACCCAAGAACAAATAAGAACAGCGACATATGAGCCCTTTCAGGCACTCTCTTAGTATGTACGTGTGTGCGTTTCCAAATAAGTTTGCAAAAAAATTTCAGTACTGCAACAAGCTGAATTTAGATAAACAATGTGAAGTAGACCTTTCAAATCATCCAATGAATAGGAAAAACACAACTAAAACAGCCAAAC
>JADBJO010001565.1:260000-262500 GCA_016801955.1 Conus betulinus | reverse complement strand
ATCAACAAGCCGATCCTGCTTCTTGCTCTTAGCAACAGATTATAACGAGTTCCTTTGTTAACAAACACCAAATATAAGAATCAACATCACGCATTTTAATGACAAGAAGCGACAACAGGCATTCCTACACAAGAGGAGGGAACAGCAAATAACAATCAAAAATAGAAAAAAAAAAAAACTGAACAGAAGAGGGGATGACAAAGTTCATAATGCCAAAAGGCAAAGATTCGCGGGCATTTCAAGAAAAAGGCATGGTTTTGAATAGAACAGACACATGTCTTGCAGAATATGAAATCTTCACTCTCAGTTCTTACACAATCATGTTTAGCGGAGTGACATTTTGTACACTGCATGCACACACACACGTGTGTGTGTGTGTGTGTGTGTGTGTGTGTGTGTGTGTGTGTGTGTGTGTGTGTGTGTGTGTGTGTGTGTGTGTGTGTGTGTCTGTGTGTGTCTGTGTGTGTGTGCGCGTGCGTTCTTGTGTGCATGCGTGCGTGTGTGTACGTGTATGTGCGTGCGCGTGTGTGTTTGTGTGCATGCGTGTTTACATGCATGGGTATGTGGAAAAGAAAGACAAATTCACTGGAGAGAGGGGGAGGGGGGCGGAGGGGTAGAAGGAGAAAGAGGGGGAGAGTGGATATGAACAGACATACAAGTACAGAGAAAGTATGCACAACGTTTATTGACAAGGCCCTGAAACCGGGCTGTTCACGACTTTTGAGTATTTTGGGGAGCTAACACTTAATGACGCGTCAAATCTCTTGAGTCCATAGGAACGAGAGTATAGTCTTCAATCTCCCCAGCTGGAATCGATGATTTATCACGTGCAGTTCAAAAGGCCAAGCCGTCTGAGCAGGCAAAGACAGCGCGCCGATCGCCTCCCTGGGCCCGACGACTTTCCACGTCTTGCCCGTGAGGCGCGACACTTCCAAAGTCAGGTTGTGGGACAGCGCCTCACGGCTGTGGCTGCTGGCAGGAAACACGATGCGTTTCTCCACAAACAGAAACGTTTCCCATTGTCTCTTAGCCGCCAGAGTCAAAATGGTCCCACTGTCGATTCGCCCCAGGGAAGGTCAGGTGTTTCAGCCTCGGACAGCTGTCAACTAGCGCTATCAGTTCGGTGTCGCAGTGGACCAAAAAGCAGACGAGCAACGCGTGGGTTAAGAATGGGGCAAAGGTCGACAGGTGACGCAACGCCAGCTTAAACGATTCGCTGGACTGTGGCTCTGCTGGGTCAGCGTAGAACTCCACGCGAGCCAATGGAAACGTTGAAGGAAAGACTGCCTGCAAAATGCGCAAGTCTTCAGCTGTTTGAACTTCCAAGCCTAGCCAGCATGTCAGTTTGGGGCAAGACTTTGCCACCCGAGACCATGATGTGTGATTACCTGCGGAAAGGTCTGACCCACAATGTGCAACTCCTCTAGATGTTCCGGCAGCACCTCCAGAAGAGACTGTCTCTCAAGTAAATAGACTTAATCAGAAGTGTCTTGAGATTCTGGAAAGTTTTCAGTACGAGGGAAACCTGCAATACGTGATCTTCTATTTGCATACTAGTACAAACAGACTGAGAATGCCTTATGATCGCCAAGTACTTTAATCTGTCCTGAAAAGCAAGTGTTTTCAATAGTTTCACTATCGGCTCGTCCCTACCGGGACCAGACCACTGCCTGCAGCTCAAAGCGAGTTCCTCAAGATGGCATGCTCTTTCAGAGGTCAGGCAGTTGGTCAAAAGCTCAACTATGGACATGGGTAACAGACAAAAAAATGTATCAGCCTTTAACACGATAAACAATACTTTCAATGGCCAACCTCTCACGGCTTCGTTTAAGATCGTGAAAGAATCTTCACTAAACTGCACTCTGTGGGCATTCTTCAGGACAAAAATATACGTACATTATCTGATGACTGTGCGCCTTGAGCACTGATCTCTGTGTTTGAATCAGAGTCACACGTCCATCACTATCTGACTCTGAGACACCCAGTGATATGACAACAGATCTCCACAGGACAGACTGTGACCTACAAATATCACGTAATTTCCGGCAAGTCACAGCCAACACCAATTTGTCACGTGCACTCAAATACGACAGAATGTCAATCCAAACGATATGAGGTAGTATGCTGAAATCTTGCATGCTGATTGACATATCCCTAGGACTTGGTGAAAGGTCAGCTGGGTCGGTGACCTGGTCGACAGAACTCGCGGTGGCTGGAGTTTGGTAAGACTGGTTGATAGTTTGCTGCTTGTTTGTGCATTTATCTGGTCAGATTCGTGACACTTAATTTCATTTGATTTACATGGCTTCGTGATCTTCGCTGCTGCCGAGTGAGACTGTTTAACACGTTCCGGATTGGACACTCACGTCAGGGTAGTCCGTTGCAGGTAGTTTGATTTCCTTTTGTTTCCAACGTTGTCCGTTGTGGAGTTTTAGGTGACTTTGACCCAGGTCTGATTTCTCGTGCTGTTGCACAAAACAAAAAACAAGATCAAACTTTT
>JADBJO010001565.1:250000-257500 GCA_016801955.1 Conus betulinus | reverse complement strand
CAGGGTCAAGACGTCTGGAGACGGAGTCACATACAGTGGATGACCATGATGCCGGTTGTGTCTCACCATGCTCTGTGCACACCACAAGGCATTGCTGGGAGTCGCCTTTCTGTCCGTTTGAATCAGTTTGTGATTTCCTCCGCGCAGTCCGCCGAGTCCAGCCTTCACATGCCTAGGTAGGCAAGCCCTGTCTCACCGAGGGTTTGAGACCGATCGGCTACCCTCAGCTGGTTCTGCCAGCCTGCCAAAGCTGTTTCTTGGGGTGTGGCCCACTGTCGCATGCTGTGTTGTTGATTGTCCGTCGAGACGACGACGAAGACCATCTAGTCATCCTGGGATCGGGGGTGAGTGCGTAGATGGCAGGTCAGGCCGATCTGCGTCCGGAAAGACCTATCACAGTACGGACAGGGGATGGTGGGTGGCAGCTGGAGATTTGTTGGCACTGGCCTTCCTGATCACCCTGCGCTGCTCAGCTGCAGCAATTTTTTGTTACTTTCACGGGTTTCTGCACCTTTACGGACAACTGATCGCCACCCATCTCTGTCCTGGGCAGTCTGCTCCCATGTTGTGTGGCTGATGCTGAAGGCCTTCAGGGAAGATTTGAGGTTGTCTTTGAAACGTTTCTTCTGGCCTCCATGAGAGCGTTTTCCTTGTAGTTCGCCAAACAATAGTTTCTTTGGCAGCCGATGGTCTGACATGCGAACTACATGACCTGCCCAGCGAAGCTGTGACTGCATCAGGATGGTGAAGATGCTTGGCAGGCCAGCACAAGTGAGGACTTCAGTGTCTGGAATCTTATCTTCCTACTTAATGCCCATGAGTCTTCTGAGGCAGGTGGTATGGAAATGGTTCAGTTTCCTGGCGTGACGCTGCTGGTAAACCGTCCATGTTTCACAGCCATAGAGCAGTGTGTGTGAAACTATGGCCCGATACACCTTGATCTTGGTCTCTATGGTGGTACCTCTCCAGTTCCATACGTTCTTGTGGAGTCTGCCAACAGCGGCACTAGCTTTGGTGAGCCGAGCAGTCATCTCATCGTCGATGACAACGTTTCTGGACAGAGTGCTGCCTATGTAGGTGAACTTATCTACCGCGTTCAGTTGCTGTCCAGTGATGGTGATGACTGGCTCAACGTATGGTTTTCCCGGGGCTGGCTGGTCGCATGCTAGCAGCTACGGGGAGCCACAGGTGAGAGGTGAGTGCCGAGTGAGGGACCAAAGCTGGATGTACAGCCCTAAGGGCGTGGCAAGCACCCCCACCAGAGACACTGTCCCTACCGGACACCCTATACACCCGTAGCCACAATGTATCTTATATTGAATATTATGTACAAATCAGACGAAATGTTGATACAATCCAATAGATAACAACCGCACTACAGGATCTACGTACATATATATGTGAATAAACGTCATGAAAAGGTTTGATTTGAGCAGACTGAACGATGTTCATCGGCACTGCATTCTGTGCTGTTCTAAGAGTGAGGGAAGGACATTATGACAAAGAAAACTGCAATTAACTTAAGAATGGAATGGGAAGACAAAAAGAAAACAAGAACTAGAACACTTCAATTCATTTTACCGTTGCTTTTATGGAGACATCGGATTCGGAAAGTAACAGGCGGAGACGAAAGGAGACTGGATTGGGGAAGGGGGGGGGGGGGGGGGGGGGGGGGGGGGAGAGGTAGGGAGAGATAGTGGACATGGGGATGGGAAGAATGGGGAGGGAGGGGCAGGGACCAGAGCATAGGCGAAAGGCGCAGAAACAAACAGAAAGAAGCTCTCTCTCTCTCTCTCTCTCTCTCTCTCTCTCTCTCTCTCTCTCTCTCTCTCTCTCTCTCCATCAGACAATTAAGTATAGATTGATAAGATGTAGGTTTGTCATTGTCGAAATTGCAGTACATCGTAATCGTTCCAGAAAACACTGTGAAGGTGACTTAATATGTCCGCTTCGTCAACAAGAGAAAGAAAATAGTTGCATTTTTGTTTCATACTGTTATCTTCTACATGACTTTAGAGCACAATACATACCGTTGAAATATCATAAGGTAGGATACCAAGTCGGTTTAAATCAGCATGCCTTTATTGCAGGCACACATCAAAAAACGATCAGAAATTCGTCATTCTATCTTTACACGGCTTTTAAGCTGCGTTCTGTTCTCGTTTCTTGAAATTACTGCAAAGTGTGTTAAGAGCGATGTCATTTTTGCTCTCCCAGTTCTTATAGAACAGGGAGTACTTTACAATGGGAACGAAGAAATGCTCTGTGTGTGTGTGTGTGTGTGTGTGTGTGTGTGTGTGTGTGTGTGTGTGTGTGTGTGTGTGTGTGTGTGTGTGTGTGTGTGTGTGTGTGTGTGTGTGTGTGTGTGTGTGTGTGTGTGTGTGTGTGTGTCCGTCCGTGGTCAAAATGTGTTCCACTCGCTCCAGAAAAAAAAAAAAAAAAACTACTGCGCCGATCTTTCTGAAAATTTGTAGGTATGTTCATTATGGGTCACAGATGATGGCCGATGTTTACCAGAATAGCCGTTACTAACGGCTATAACGGCCCAAAATGGCTCTTCCTCTTTATGGAATATCTCACACATATTCAAGATAAACTGGGAGTACGTGTATATGCTTTGCATCTTGTTTCAAATGCCAGATTGGGCAAATGTTTGCACACCCTTTATGAGGGGCAATGATCTAAACATAATCAAAGTTTCTGCGTCCGTGCCTCTCTCTCTCTCTCTCTCTCTCTCTCTCTCTCTCTCTCTCTGACAGCTTCTTTTCTTCAGCACCAACAATGATCGCAATAGTTTTTTTTTTTTTTAATCGCATTAACAACAAAAAAAAAAAAAAAACCGCCAATAACAACAGAAAAGAACAATGACGTCGCTTTCAATTTGTGACATCAGACAGACCGTTATTTCAGAAACAGCCGTACTTTAAACCATCATGCATTCCCTTTCCCAACTTTGGCCTGCTTCAGAAGGTGAATGGGTGAACAAGGGTGCGGAAGGAAGAGGTAGTATCTTATCCAGAATCGGCTGTTACTTGATGATGATGATGATGATGATGATGATGATGATGATGATGATGATGACGACGACGACGACGACAACGACGACGACGATGATGATGATGATAATGATGATGATGATCCTCCTCCTCCTCCTCTCTCATTATTAGTATTGTTGTTGTTGTTGTTGTTGTTGTTAGTAGTCATGGCACAAGCCTTCTTAACTTCCCTCATCTTAGACTTAAATTCGTTTGTCCCTTGGCTTTAAATCAGGCACAGTGTGGTCTGGACATTTAGCGGATGTGGTGTAGCATATATGGACTAGTCCGCATAAAATGACACCTTCTTCAGGAAACTGAAACTGTTGCTGTTATTGTTCTTACTTTTATCATTATCATTTTGATTGTTGTTGCTGTTGTTGTTGTTGTTGTTGTCGTCGTCGTTGTTGTTGTTGTCGTCGTCGTTGTCGTCGTTGTTATTTATAAGAGTACTTCTATAGTCCCTGTACTGGGTTAGAGACCAAGCTCAAGGGGCTTTACAATCCACACCCTTGCTCACATAACAGGCTGCCTGCCTGGGTAGAGCCGACGGAAGAGCTGTCTGCTGGTGCTACTTTCAGTCGTTTACCGCGTCATTCAATCTGTCAGTCACTCAGTGTTTAATTCATATTTTCATCCTTTCGGTGCATGAAACGTATCATCCGTACCAATGGCCAAACTGGCCTTCCTTTCCGAAAGTTCGTGATGGAGTTTTTCAATGTGTGCAAGATGATTTTGCATGCGTTCACACATGGATCCTCGGTGTATAGCCTCATTCGGAGGACTTTTAGGGAAGTGGAAACAGAACCAATTATGTTAACACCGAGGAAATAACCCCCCCCCCCCCCTCTACTGTACGTCCCGACGGAGCTTCGAACCAGTAGCCCCAGAAGTACGAAGATCATGAGCCCAGCGCGCTACCAATCGAGGAACTCCAGTCTCCCCCCCCCCCCCTCCGGCCCCCCTCTCCCTCCCCCTCCCCCGCCCCCACCTTCATTTTACTATCCACACCCTTTCAACCTATCCCCCTCCTCTTTTTCTTCTCTCCGGCCAGACGTTAAGGTCAGTGCTGCAGAAGATATCGAAAAGGCATCAATACGCCATGGGCATTTATAATACAAAATAAACGATCAGTGATTAAACGGAAAGAAATTCCTGTAGTGGGGGGAAGGGGTACGAACGGAAAATATGTCCCAATACTGCTGCCGCTATCTTTTTTTTTTTAGGAAAAAACACACATTTAAACAAGTTATAATGACAAATACTACGTACCTCCCAACTGACCGCGGTGTACGGTTTTCGATCTCAAGGTGCCTTTGTCGGGCTGGTCTGCAAACTCAACTGGAACTGTTTCATCTCACTGTCTGACGTGTCAGTCTTCCGACGTTTAGCACGTGCTTTTTCTGTCGAAGTGTGTTGTGTGTGTGTGTGTGTGTGTGTGTGTGCGTGTGCGTGCGTGCGTGCGTGCGCGCGCGCGAGCAACCGTACGTGCTCATTTGCGTGAGAGAGAGAGAGAGAGAGAGAGAGAGAGAGAGAGAGAGAGAGAGAGAGAGAGAGAGAGAGTGAGAGAGCGTGTTTGTGTGGGTGTGTGCGTGTGTGCGCGTTCGTGCTTCGTATGTGTGTGTGCGTGCGCGCACGCGCGTGCATTGTGTGGGCGCGTGCGCGTGTGTGCGTTCGTGCTCCGTGTGTGTGTGTGTGTGTGTGTGTGTGTGTGTGTGTGTGTGTGTGTGTGTGTGCGCGCGCGCGCGCGCGCACGCGCTTGTGTGCATGCGGGCTTGTATGCGTGCGTGCGCGTTTGTGCGTGCGCCCTTGTGCGAGCCTGCGGGCTTGTATGCGTGCGTACGCGTGCGCCCCGCACACACACACACACACACACACACACACACACACACACACACACACACACACGCACACACGATACACATACATATATTCAGCGCCTGCATACACACGGCTTCATCTCTGATTTCAGTATCTTCTTGAACAGATTCAAGTGAGGTACGTGTGCACGATAATTGTCCCCGTTCGATCCTAATCACCCGCGTGGAGTTGTCGGAAACATACAGCCGCTTAGAACCCGCCGCATACCTCCCGTCCAACCTGCCACTGTGCGCAATAACTGAACAACAGCTTTGATCAATCGATCTGTCGTGGGATGAGGTGGTGTATGTGAGTCACGCTCTAACTGCTGTCTCCGCCTCTCCTCCCCACCTTGGCAGTGGTGTGGGGTGATTTGACGATCCGGCCGGAAAGACTCAAATCGCGTGCGTCTCTGTTGTTCTGTCAGGTTTCAATCGAGGAGCATCCGAGTGGTTTCCGGCTGGTTTCTGTCTGATTCTCTTGTGCAGTGGTTGAGTAAGATTTGTTGTTTGTTTGCTCCGTTGGAGGAGTTGTGCAGAAGGCGTTCCCATCGGATTCGGTATTGTGGTGTTAAAAGCAAGGTAGGGTATACGCGTGAGCATGTACATAAGTCAAATTTGTGTTTATGTGCACACATACACAGTGCATTATTGCAATGACCAACTGTCATAAGGTTGTGGTTACAGTCGTTACTGCGGGTTGGGAGATCGTAGGTTCGATTCCCATCAGAGCCATTTATTTGCAAGATTTTTTTTTTTTTTTTCATCTGGTATTGACTCCAACCCAAAGTTGCGCTAAGGACTCCAGTAGAAAGATTGAAACTGCATAATCGACTTTCATGACCCGCTTAATGGACGTGTCTTTGACAGTGTTGATGAAAATTTTCAAACCAACTGCAGGTGTCTGTATCCCTCGGACCTGGTTGACTTCAGGATATTATTATGAGAATATGCATAGAGTACAGCCCTCCCATGTAATCTCTAACCATTATGGAGCTCCATACTAACATCTCCATCCTTCTCGTCAATCAGTAATTTCTTTTTTAAGAATCAAACTCTACGGCCCTTTATCCCCTACACTGGTGGTGACTCAATTTCAAATTCTTCTCCATGTCCATGCCCTTAATGAGTTTATGTTGAGGTCGCCGGTATTGGCGAGTTCATGGACACTGTCGTTGAACGGACGTGATGGTATTGGCGGGTTCATGGGCACGATCGTTGAACGGACGTGGTGGTATTGGCAGGTTCATGGGCACTGTCGTTGAACGGACATGATGGTATTGGCGGGTTCATGGGCACTGTCGTTGAACGGACATGATGGTATTGACGGGTTCATGGGCACTGTCGTTGAACGGACATGATGGTATTGGTGGGTTCATGGGCACTGTCGTTGAACGGACGTTCATGGACACTGTCGCTGAACGGACGTGGTGGTATTGGCAGGTTCATGGGCACTGCCGTTGAACGGACGTGGTGGCGCCTCTAAAGGGGGAAGCTCACTCAAGCTAGTCCTGCAACTGAGCAGTCATTGTCATTAGGAGGGGGCTTAGTATGTGATGTCCTGCGTGCACTGCATCAGAGCATGCACCATAGAACACCGATGAAGTGACTCGGCAGCGGTGTCTCCTGCGGTGGGTTGTCTCTCGCGGCAGCTTGGTATTAATGTCTTGCTGTGAAGTCAAAGTGCTTGGTCAGCAGTGGGACAAACAGGTGTGCGGCTGTGAACGAAGAGCCAGAATGAGCGGCTTAGCAGAGATACCTCTGAAATGGCACGAAAAAATGTTCGAGAAAGACAGAAAGAAATGCATGAAAAAATGATAATGATAACAAAGATGTTCTGGCCAATATGAAACGTGAGATATTTACCTGGATAACTAAGACATAAGACGCAACAAATGCATCCCAAAATACTACTTTGATGTCAATCCCTCATCCCCATGCTGTTTGCTGTTGAGGACTACTGTTTTGAAAATTATTTATGTCTGTTTCACTTGTCTGTTTTGTGTTCTATGTAGTAAATCGGCGTTACTATGTACCTGTGATACGTGTTCATTTGCATGTCGCCTTATTATCAGTAACCCAGCCGTCCGTTTCCAAATCCTCCATGACTGCATTTTCTACATTACTGAGATGTTGCTGATTCGCATTTGTTATTCTCTACATGTCAGTCGCTCACGATGGTTATCTGATCTTCGGTCGGGACATCCGCTCAGGCGACACAGAACCTATGTCGGTTGGGGCATGTCCTTCGTCTGCAGGATTATTATATCCTTGAAGACATCCTGTACAGACAGCTGGCTTCTGAGACCCACCGGCCACCCTCGGCTGCAAATACATCACTGTGGATGTCTGTCACAGAGTCAGGAAAGCTCATGGCATCCACCTCTGCCTTGGGACAGACTCGTGTGGAGAGGTATCTAAACTAACACCTCCAGACAGGGGAAGAAGAGATGGAACATGGCTCAAAAACATACTTGGTGTTGCGGAGGATCCCCTCCCACTGTGGTATTATGAGCAATGAGGACGCCTACAAACGCAAACCAAGGCAGGCAGCAAGCAGGAACAAGTTGCCAACCGAATATCATATGATGAAGCGAAGACCATTC
>JADBJO010001565.1:230000-245000 GCA_016801955.1 Conus betulinus | reverse complement strand
AGGGCTACACGGTGGTGGCCGGCGTGCTGTCGGAGGACGACTGCCAGCTGCACATCCAGCAGTACGTGGACTGGATCGAGAAGAACTTTGACCAGGGCACCTTTCCCTACTGCAGGCACTCCCTCATTCATGGGTAAGATGGGTGTGGCGTGGCGGAGGGGGGGGGGGGGGGGGGGGGAGGGGGAGTACAGGTGGATGGTGGTTTGGAAAGGGGGCGTTTTTCGTCTGTTTGTGTTGTGAGATCTGTGTGTGTGTGTGTGTGTGTGTGTGTGTGTGCATGTGTGTGTGTGTGTGTGCACGCGCGCATGCGTGTGGCGGGGATGGTTGAGGATGGCATGGCTTGGAAAGGGGGTGGTTTTCGGTTTGTTGTTAGGATTGCTCTCTCCCTATATTTCTGATGTGTGTGTGTGTGTGTGTGTGTGTGTGTGTGTGTGTGTGTGTGTGTGTTGGTCTCTGTGTGTATGTGTGTGTGTGTGTGTGCGTGCGCGCACGTGCGTGCGTGCTTGTGTGTATCTATGCACGCGTCTGTGATCTCGTGCGTGTGATTGTGTGTGTGTGTGGGGGGGGGGGGGCGGTTGGGGTGAATGCATCTGTGTGCTTGTGAGTGTGCGTGTGTGTGTGTGTACGCGCGCGCGCACGCGGGTGTGTGTGTGTGTGTGTGTGTGTGTGTATACACATGTGTGTGTCGTATAAGAGAGATAGAGAGAGAAGCACAGAGAAAGAGAGAGAGACAGATAGAGAGGGGACTGCACAGAAAGAGAGACATAGAGAAAGTGAGAATTAGAGAGAGACAGACAGAGAGAGACAGACAGACAGAGACAGAGAGAAAGAGAACAGCACAGAGAGAGAGAGAGATGGAGGCAGACAGAGAGAGAGAGAGAGAGAGAGAGAGAGAGAGAGAGAGAGAGAGAGAGAGAGAGAGAGAGAGAGAATTTCATTCAAAAATCAAAACTCCATGTGAAGGAGTATAAGCATGGAGGCTCAATCCCAACAGTCAAGAATCCCGCCATCTAACATAGAAGCCTGCCATTAAATAAGTGTGTGAACCAAAGTGAACTAAAGCGTGAACATGAAACACATGGCCACACATATAAAAACACGCTGCAAAATGCCACTAGTGGACGGTGGACAGGAGGGGTGAGGGGCGCTTTGGACATCGTTGCTAACAGATCCTGTTCTACCCCACGATAGGTTCGTCCGTAGATCACATTTCATCCTTTTACTATGATTTGTTGAAATAGATAGTTTAGACACATATCTTGCTCGACAGATGTGGGTCTGCTTCAATATGCGTTGATCCACTTTTCAAAAAATGTTTTTTGGTCAGTTATTTAACCATTTTGTTGGGAGAAGACGGGGAAGGGGATTTGCAATGGAGACGGAAGGGGAGGGGGATATACTGAATTCAGACAGAAGGGGTATTTTATTGCTCTCTTTTCTATCCAGACTCACCTTACGATATTAGTTAAATACATCTTTCACATGCAATACCAAATGATCTCTGCGCTAGCCCAGTCAAGAGTTGATGGCCGGCTAAATCGTGTATGAATTTTTAACTTAAAACTCAACGGCACAACAGACTGACCGGCTTATAGCGGGGTGCACACACTGCAGAGGTAGGAAAGCTGAGGTAGGAAAACTTTTTGTCATTGCAAATAATGCTAAGCATACAACCGTTTGACGTTTACCCCACTGCTGTACATTTCTCGAAAACTCTTTACTTTTTATTAAGTGCAACTTTATAGCTGACACACGACGAAGAAATTTGGACAAATGTTAAATGTGCCTTGGCTCTCTCCATACCATCCCAACGAATCTCCATCATAAACTGTAAGTTTGCAGGCAATCATTTGATGAATATGTATCGAGTTTCTGTAAACACACACACACACACACACATACACACACTCATTTATGTAAACACCGCATAAGCAAGAAAAAAAAACTTCTTTATTTAAACAGCTAGCATAATATGTTGCACATCAAGAAGTAAAATGGTGACAATATCATGTTGCATATCAAAAAGTAACAAGTTGACAAGACTTTATCATATTGCATATTAATATCATGTGGCGTAGCAAGATGTAAATCGTGACAAAACAATATCATTTTGCATATATCAAACATATCAAGAAATAAAATGAAGACAGAACGATATCATGTTGCATACATTAATATCTTGTGGCACATCATGAAGTAAAATGATGACACAGTAATATCATGCTGCACATCAAGATATAAAATGGTGACAAGACACAGCCATACAACTGTGGTGAATCCAACAGATCTGTCAAATCATCTTCCCAGAGGAACATAGCTGTGGTGATGAACACATTTCGTCCACGGCAGGGATGGGTGGAGAATGATGGTCAGATGTTTCCATGACTTTGAAACCTCCAACCAGCTGCACCACATACTGAGCACATTTTACAATGTATCAGAGCCACAACAACCATGTATCTCTATACATTAATCAGTTCAGAGATGCATGTTTGTGGATCCGGCGTATTTTCAGGGAATCTACTGTCCATTTTTCACTTACAGTTGCCTTGGATAGCCCAAATACAGTTAAATGAGGGTGCAGGGAAATCATGCCCCCTTTCTAAGATCCTAGCCATCACTGAAAGCAGGCCCAATTGTGCACATATAGACAACCCTGTATCAAACCAACAAGTGGGGGAACTTAAGGATTGCACCACTTTTCTTTTTTTCCTTGCAGAATTTAGTATGGAATAAAATATCTAGGAACCACATGAAGAAAAAAAAATAAAGGTGCAGGTCAGCAGCAATGGATTTTCTGTTATTGTTTTGCTTTAATGCCCTGCTGACCTCAAAAGGCCACGACTGTCAGGGCTGAAGATACCTTCACACACAACCCACCACTACTAAGTCACAAAAACATTTTGTCACAACTGCAGAAATAAATAAAAAAAACCTGGGAACGAAAATGAGATGTTATCCTTCTCATAATGAACAATAAATGCACTCAAAATGCACACCTAACATTAACTATTCCGTCTGTTTCTAACCAAAGAATACAAAAAAATACAGGTCTCAAAAAAAAGTCTATTTCTGATACCTTTAAAGAACAAAAACAAAACAAAGGTCAATCGTAAACCTGTCACCGAGCTACTCATTTCCTACACATGCATAAAAAAGACTGTAAACAAACCCACACAAAAATGCCTATGAATTCCAAACACATCAAAAGTGAATAGTGATTAATAGCAGTTGACTGAATCGACAGAACATGACACAAGGAATGACAGTAAGGAGATGATAGAACGAAGAGACAGGGAGCAGAACTGACAGGAAAAGGTGATTGAAAGATTACAGAAAGCGGAGACGGCAACAGGAGACGATGGATAGGAGATAACAGAAAGGTAAACTTTTTCCAAGCGAGTTTCTCAGGCCTCCAAGGTTGGTACAGGACTGCTCAAAAGGTGGGTGAAGAAAGTGCTTTTCTGGGTCCTCCCCAGCACCTTCGGGTGTTTTTTTTTTTTTTTTTTCCAAGTAAGCTTTTAAGAAAACAGTGAAAATGATCTCCTGAACATTCCAACTGGATCCCCCAATCATCCATCATCAGCATACCGGTGGAAAGTTGATATGGTGACGAATTGATATCACTGAGCGAAAGAAGATGATGATGGAAATGAGAGACAGAGAAGGCAAGATGACAGGAGGTGACATAAAGGAGAAGACATAAACATGATAGAGAGAAGGAGGCAAGATTGGACAGATACAAGAGGATTATAAAGGAGAAGACAGAAAGAAAATGATGATAGGAAGGCGACATCAGGAAGGAGATAACAGAAAGTTCATACAAAGGAGACGACAGAAAGGAGAAAATGACAGAAAGGAGACGACTGAAGGGAGGCAACACAAAGGTGAATACCATAGAAAAGAGACAACAGCATGGAGAAGATGACACACAGGCGAGAGAGGAGGAGACGATTAAAAACAAGATGATGAAAAAGAGGATTACTGAAAGATGATAGAAGGATGATGACATAAAGGAGATGATGGAAATGACAGAAAGGAGACATTGATAAAAAGGATAGGTCAGAAAGATGATAGAAAGGATATGACAGAAAGATAATGATAGGAGACAACCTAGAAAAAAACACACTAAAAAATGACAGAAAGGAGATAACAGACGCCAGAAGGAAATAGAAATGATGACATAAAGGAGAAGATGATAGAAAGGATATGACAGAAAGAAGATAGCCAATAGGATAAGAGAGAAAGAGAAGTGGGTAGAAAGGAGGTGTCAGAAAGGAGTTGGCACAAAAGAGATGAAGAAGACAGAAATGTGAAAGCAGGAAGGTAGAGTTGACAGAAAGGGGAGAAAGGAGAAGGAAAACACAGGAGAAGACAGAAAGAGAAGGAGGTAGAATGGAGACGGCAGAAATGAGAAGGTAGAAAGAAGCACACGGAAGTACAAGGACAGAAAGGAGAAGAAACGAGACAGGAGAAGAAGGCACAAAGGAAACAGAAAGATCACATGATGGTATGGACATAGAATAAAGGAGATGGCAGAAAGGGCAATGACACAAAGATGGCAGAAAGAAGAAAACACAAAGATGGCAGAAAGGTTGAGATGACACAGTGGTGTCAGAAGGAAGATGACAAAAAAGACTGCAGAAAGGAGATGACACAAAGATGGCAAAAAGATGATGACATAAAGATGGTAGAAAGGAGATGACACAAAGATGGCAAAAAGGAGATGAGACAAAGATGGCAGAAAGAGAAAGAAGATGACACAAAGATGGCAAAAAGATGACATAGAGATGGTAGAAAGGAGATGACACAAAGATGGCAAAAAGAAGACACAAAGATGGCAAAAAGGAAATGGGACAAAGGTGGAAGAAAGGAAGAGAGATGACATCGTGATGGCAGAAAGATGACTCAAATATGACAGACAGGAGATGAAACAAGAGATGGCAGAAAGAAGATGACACAAAGATGGCAGAAAGGAGATGAAACGAGAGATGGCAGAAGATGACACAAAGATGGCAGAAAGAAGATGACACAAAGAGGGCAGAAAGAAGATGGCACAAAGGAGATGACACAAAGAGGGCAGAAAGAAGATGACACAAAGATAGCAGAAAGAAGGTGACACAAAGATGGCAGAAAGGAGATGAAACGAGAGATGGCAGAAAAGAGATGAAACGAGAGATGGCAGAAAGAAGATGACACAAAGATGGCAGAAAGAAGATGACGCAAGAGGGCAGAAAGATGACACAAAGATGGCAGAAAGGAGATCGCAGAAAAGAGACAACACAGAAGAGACAACAGATGGAATGAGATGTCGAAAATGAGATTTAAGGCGACCGCAGAATTAGAGACAAAGGGCAGAAACAAAGACACAGCCATAGAGAAGAACAGAATTTCTTACAATGCCGGGATGATGTATGCTGCAAAGATTGTTAAAGATACAAACAAAAACACAGTGAAGTCAGCTCTCAGAAAGGTAGGGTTGTTAACAGGCAAGCACATGTTGCACAGTATGCTGCAGCTAAAAGCTCTACACTTCAACAACAGAAATGTGCACAATGATCCTCGACTGTACCTATCACACATCTTTGATCTGTATGTTTCCACTTCTTTTTGAGAAGCTGCAAAAAATCGTCTAAGCGAATTTTGAGGGCTATACTGATACTGAGAGAGAATCCCAATGGGGATCTCTACTGATACTGGAAAGCATTTCCAAACATACATACATTTTCTTTGTGCACAACTGTTCCTATGAAAATACTACCACTTACATGAAACATAATATTTTCTTTTTGAGCGTTATTTCTAGGAAAGTCACACACAAAATAAGGAATATAAAATTTTCTTAGTGCATACCGTTTTATACTTATGAGGCAAACATGATATGAAATAAACATTTTACTTATGATGCAAACATGATATGAAATAAACAATTTCTTTGCGTATATAACTTCCTACTAAAATGCTACCACACGTACGTTATGCAGTATTTGTTCACATCTTTTCCTTCAAACATATTCATATGTAATTCATTCATATTCAGTACATTTCCTCTGCACCATTTTGTGATCACACACACACACACACAAATGTAATGTACTTTCGTTGTGCATTCTATTCCCCAACCAACACACTCACTAATGTTTAGAATACCTTCTTTTTTTCTGTTGATGAACTATCCACAGACCAAAAACTTCTAGAAAATGCCACCCTGCTAACATCATGTCATGAACTACCCACGACCAAAAAACTTTCATAAAGTACTGCATGGGATGAGCACATCATACACTACCCCACAGACAAAAACTCACACAAGATACAGCATGGCTAACATCATGTCACAAACTACTCACAAACCAAAACTCACATACAATACAGCATAGCTGACATCATGTCAGAAAGTCTCCACAATCAAAACATTTCACAAGGCACAGCTTGATATGTCATAAACTACCCACAAACAGAGACTTTCATAAAATACAGCACAGAAATCAGTTCGTCACAAAGGACTCACAGACAAAAAAACTCACATAACATGCAGCATGGCTAACGTCACATCACAAACTATCCAGAAACCAAATGGCGAACAGTATGACTGTCAAAAACTACTTGGACTTATAATATAGCAAGCCTAACAGCACACCTATAAATCATCCTTACACAAAAACTCAAAAAAAATACAGCATGGCCACCAACACATCATTAATAACCCACAGACAAAAACTCCACATGCAACAGGGCTAATGGTATGTCACAAATTCCCCACAGACAAAAACTGGAACCAAAAAAAAAAAAAAAAACAAAACAAAACAAAACAAAAACCAGCTAACAACGCATCATCATAAACTACCCACAGACAAAAGGTCATGTTTGATGTTAACTCTGATGTCAAATTGTCTGAGAAAGAGAGATGGACCTCACACACATAACCCACTCCCTGCACATATGAAAACTGAATACCCTCTCAGACACTATCCAAATACTGCATCATGTCTGAGCTACTACTGTAGAACTGCGTCCCCCTTTACACACTGCCTTGAAATGGTGTCTTCTCTCAAGCGTTATTCTAAAACTGTGTTCCTTTTCAAACATTTTCAAAATGGAGTCCCCTCTGAACTATTGCTTCAAGTTCAAAACTGCACCCCCTCTCAAAATCACTATTCTAAAGTTGTATTCCCTCTCCTCACTATTTCAACAGCGTTTTTTTTTTTTTAAACCTCTCACTCTTTTTCAGTCCATTCTTGAACGTTCTCTCCCCCCCTCCCCCCATCCCGAAAAGTTTTACTCTGAAGACACACAAATGTAACCCTTTCTACACACTGACCCCAAAAACAGTCTTGTCCAGCCAAACAATGACCCATTCCATTATTTTTTAGTCATCCTTCAGACAGACAGGGTACATCTATCCATCTTTATCTATTTATCTATCTATCAATCTCTCTGTCATCTATCTATCTTTATCTGTCTATCAATCTCTCTGTCAATCTATCTATCTATATCTATCAATCAATCTATCTATATCTATCGATCAATTTATCTATCTATATCTCTATAAAAATAAGGCCATTCATAAATGTCCCTCTCAAAGACATTTCTGATGTTGATACAAAAAAGAAATTGTCTCATCATGGGTTGTTATGTATATGAATACTATCACTGTCATTATGTGTGACTATAACCAATGAAATCAAATGTGATTCTGTCTTTCATCGCTGTTCTTCTCTGTCTCGTCCACTGACCCTGTAGAAAATCAGCGGTACAAAATATTCAGTATGAACAGCTGATGGGGACAAAAGCAAAACCACGGAACTCCTTTTAATATGGATAGATATGTTTTTCCTTCACAAAAAAAAAAAAAAAAAAAAGGGAGGACATGGAAAATTAAAGATAGGTGGGGACTTCACAAGGTGTTCTGTATCTTTTATATTTTTCTGTGGGAAGAAGAAATGGAGGCACATTCTGACACAAAAATTATCTACTTCTGACTTGTGATGGTTAACGTAAAAGAACACTTTCATGCTTGTTTTCCAAACTGCATTCTTACAGAAATACAGCTGGAACTATATCTTTTGATGCATAACCTTTTAAAATTGTTTATCAAATTGTATAATAACTAGAAATTTTTACTTTTGGTCTATATGGGAGGTCAAGGATGAGTGCATTCAAAGGCATGTATTGTGCAGATAGCAAGAAATTGTGCATTCATTTTTCTGTGGTAGTTTCTGACCCCTGACATAAGATGTCCCTTGCCACACCTCCCCTCACCCTCACCTGGCACATACACATGCATGTGCATGTTTTCATCAGCACCACTGATCCAAAAGTACTCCCGAGTTGAACGCAAAAAGATTGAAAAAAAACAACAGTTTTTGGTACCACATTCTGAATGCATGAAAACACATGTTCTGCAAATGAAATAAAAATCTTTGTGCCCAATACAACAGAAACACTTCAAAATTTTCAAGGTAACGTTCACACTGACAGTTTATCAGCACCAAGTAGACTCAGTTACATTTCATGGATTAAGAAGCAACGCAGCTCCACAAAGTACAAAGTGACACTTAAGTACAAGGAACCAATGTGAAACATGACCTAATTTCAAATCCCATAAATATTTAGAAAAGTGAAGCAAATAACAGTTCCAAAGAACACCTTTTATGAATTCTGCACAGACTCAATCTACAAAGACAAGCAAGATTCCAGAAAACTGTATCAAAGAATGCCATCCCAATCATGAATCAAAATATCAACTCTCTAAAACACACACACACACACACACACACACACACACACTCAGAGGAAAACCACTAACCTTTGAAAAAATAAAACAAACAAAGTTAAGCATTCTTATTCATGCACAACCGCCATGATTGGCAAGTCAAGGACCAGGGAGAGGAGACAGTCCCTACTCAACAATGTTTTTTACTTGTGGTCAAAAGCCAGATAGACCTAGTCCAGGGGAATGTTTCATTTTGTTTTCAACAGCTCTTCATTTCATTTCCAGGAGTCTTAATAACCAATTTAGTTTAAGACCAGGAAGGACAGTGAAAGGCCAAAATGAAAGAGAATTAATCTGATGTGGCTGGATGCTTGTTTTTTCTCACTTTTCTTTTTTCATTTCTTTTCTTTGCGAATGTGTCCAACCATTCTGGGACATTCTCATACACAAACATGAACAACTCAAAAAGACCTCAGCTCCTCAAAATGACTTTTCAAAAACTCACCATGGTCTTTACCTTTTAATTTCCTTTGCAGTTCTTTTCAAAAAGTCTCAATGGTCTTCAGCATTATAGCCTGTTTGCGGCACTTTTTTTTTCTTAAAAAACTCACAATAGTCTTCATCTTTTCAGCTTCCTTGTAGCTCTTTTAGAAAGTCACAATGTCTTCAGCTTCTTCTCAGATCTGTGGTAAAAGTCAAAAGCGTCCTTAGTTTCTTTGCTGGTCTTTCAGAAACTCAAAAGTAAAAAGGATCCAAGTCTTCTTTTTCAGGTCTTTCAAAGAGCATTAAAAAGAAAAATCACAATCTTTTTTCAATGAATTAAATAAAAACAAACAAGAAAAAAAAAGTTCCACTCTTTCAAGGCTTTTTGAAAATCTCAAGAGTTCTGACCTTCTTTCTGAACCTTCCAGAAGCAAGGTGTCAAGTACAATATCTCCCCATGACCAGGCTTGTGACATTTACTTTCTCATCTGATCTGCCACAGAAAAGCACTATTACTGATGCAAGAAAACACAAAACTAAACACACAAACAAATTAAGAGACCACTTCCACACACTGATGAAAGCTCATTTAAAACATCTGCATGATCATGAAGTTGACAAGGGAAGAAAATTCATTGTTATTTTTTTTCCTAAGGCAAACTGTACAGCAAAACATTATACCAATACCCAGATGAGAAATCAGGTGCCAACTTCCTGAAGACAAAACTGCTGCTTTCCAAGATATATCAAAATAACAACACAAAATGATTTTCTCTTTCGCAGGGGAACAGTTGAAGTTGAAACACGGCCATGTTCAGTTTCTGTGCAAACACATAGATACTCACCATGTTTCTATAACAACTTATTTGATTATTTTACCAAAAACACGTCAAACACATCTATATTATCAGTGACAGAACAAGTGGGCAAAACACTCTTTGATCCGCTCAAAAAACATGCCCTCAAAAAAAATCATTTTAAAAAAAAAAAAAGGAAACAATTAAGGGAAGCAACTGCCTGGAACGTACATGAAGACAAAATGACAAATCAACATGAAACGTGAAAAAGCTTCATCACACAAACACCAGAACTCTAGCCAGTAAACCAAAGCTCCATGTATATTTTCAGGTGTTCAATGTTCCATTTCAGTTCATGTGATCACCAAGGAATCATTTCACAACTCTGAGTGAACACAACATGGTCAGCAAGCAGATCACATCAGCATCGCTATCCTCACTTCGACGCTCACTGGGACTGGTGAGGTGCCACAGAGGGAAAACAATGGACGTTTGACACTCAAGCATGTGATTTTACCATCTACATTCACTCAAAACTCTCTCTCCACACCTTCACTTTTTGTGTGTGTACACAGATCAGCCAAGGTGCATTCAGAGATATGAAGTTACACACACACACACACACACACACACACATGCATGCATGCATGCAAACACACCTTTGAGCACACATCAAGAGAAGCCTGAAATGACGTAGATCAATCATTCACAGCTTCATGATAACACTGGATTTCCTCTATAATCCCTGAGAAGCATAAAACTGCATAAACAACTGTGTCAGCAGTGCGTTTTTCTTTTTCTTTTTTTGATTCATCTTCTACCATCAATGAACATACTAAGCAACTCATCCTGCGAATCAAAAAACATCACAGTGATCATGCATTTCATTCTGACTTAAACAGAATGCTAGTATTTTCACCAAATTTGGATCTGATGGAACTCAATTATCATTATGGTAATTGGTATACAAACTAATGCCACAATTCAGGTTTTCATTTATCATGGAATAAAGTACTAACAAACTTTTATCCTATAAAACTAAAAATAAATACTAGGTTTGCAGTTTCTGGACACAGACTTCCCTGACACATATTACCCCAAAACAATACAATGAGTTTCCAGTTAACATCTCATGGGATGACTGCTCCAAACTTTGTTACTTGCTTAACTCAAAATTAGATTACTTGCTTAAATCTAAAAAAACAAAAGTACATGCCGTTCCCTTCTGTAAAAGATACTTGACTTCCTGTAGGGCAAGAACTACCGAGGTCTGAGAAATTATGATTCAAATACAGCTGCACCATCAATAAGACCAGAGTACACCAATAGTGCTTTGCTAGTAGCTTCCTCTTCTGCTGATAAACATATGAATTGACACTTATAATTCAAGGTTCAAAGCTCACATGAACAAATGCACACAATATGCATGTACATAAATACAAAGTATACACTTAGGTACACAGAAATGCATGAGAAAATAGTCTTTATAACTGGGGACACTTACAATTAAAATGCAAAGTAAACACAAGTTTTGAAGTTATGTTTTTTCAAATATCCAATCAGGCACTTCATCCACTTCATTTTGTTAACGAGCTCATTAATGGGAACACATGAAAAACATTACAAGGCAAATCTGAAAGCCAATTTTGTGATCAAATTTGGTAGATAGCACTTTATCAAAAACCTCACATACACACACACACACACACATGGTCACACACCGTATCTGACAGGCACTGCACAATGTATGCTGATGCTGATTCAGTGATGGGTTATGTCTCAGCATCTCTGGCATATTACTTCAGTCTGCTTTGGATATCAATGCAGAACACATCTGGCACCATCACAACTGCTTTAAAAGAAAAGGTATGCCAGTAATAATGTTAATGCTACATCTCAAAGGATACAAAAAAAGAAAACAAACACCATCCTGGAGTTGACTAGTGGCATCATAAAATGGAAGGACTAGGTGATGAAGACAGGACTAGGCAACAAAAATGGGACTATGGCCCATATGGGATGAAAATGGGACTAGACAATGAAGATGGGATTAGGCAACGAAAAAACAGGGACGAGACGATGAAGGTTGGATTAGGCAATACAGATATGGGACTAAGCAACAAAGACCATACAATTTGCATTGGTGGCATATTTCTCCAAAGAAACAACAGTCATGCAGTGGAGAGATGTCTTCAGCAGCTGTCCTCCAAACTTGCATAAATCCCTGAGCAGTGACATGAGGGGGGCTGAGGACCTGATGGTTTCACCCTGCACAACAACGGCACACAGGTACACTGAGATGGTTACTAAAGTTGAAAAGTCCATGAATATATGTTGTGCTTTGGTCAGTTATGCTCCAGGGCACACATGCCTGAAAACAAAAGAATGACTGTTGAACAGTGCACTTACATACTGCTCCTGTAAATATCTGCTGACTTTCATGATAAAAAAGAACCACTCACCTGTGGTGTTATTACTCACTAATATGTAAAACCACTCACCTGTTGAGCTATAGCTAATTATTGCAAGGAACCATTCACCTGAGGTGTTATTACTCGTTAATACAGGAACCTGTGGCTTTATTACCTATTAGTGCAGAGAATCTCTAACCTGTGCCACGCCGCAGCTAGAAAAAAAAAAGAAAGAAAAAAAAAAACACATCTGTAACAGTGAAAAGGCGAGGGGGTGCTTCTTTACTTCCAAATGTTTGTAAAAGTAAGAGTGGAAGGGACGTTGACCAGATGACATCATGGAATCAATTCACTTCTTCCTCCAAGTTTTGTTCTTCATGCCTTGACCACCACACTCATCAGGTCAAGACCACTTCCACTTCAAGCTTGACTCGAGTGCTTAAGAATTCTAGGTCTCAATAACAAAATTTCTTGGCATTGTCAGGGTCTTGCCTTCTTGTTCTGATATATAAAAACACAGAGCACACAGCAGAAACTGTGAAAGGAAAAATAGTATGGATGACGGCCAAACTGTGTACTGACCATATCAACAAGGTTCGCTGTCTGCTGCTGGGAAAACTGGGCCCTCAAATAATGTTGAAAGCAGTCTGCAAACTACTGGCAACTCTACTCAAATGATGGTGCAGAATTCTTCCTTTTAGAACTCATTTACTTAAAAAATGAGGGACTGGGCTACTGTAGACTATGGGCTTCTGGTAACTTCATGTCACAGAGGAAAGCACATAAGACCAAAAAAAAAGGTGGAGGGATCCTTCCCACACCTGAAATAAACAGCACAAAATTCTGCGGGACTGGAAAGGTGATTTTCCTTTTTTCTAATTAGATGGATCTATGGCCTGAGCTTGAAAAGTGACAACCCACAGACAATTCTGGAAGCAATAACTGTGTTCTGAACATGGTCCATACTTACTGGAAAGCTCTGGGAACAATATCTTTGGGATTCTGATGAACTGAAAGTACTGTATTCCCCACCTGGACTGCAGATTTGTCTTAGCCTGGAATACTTGGAAAAGAGAATGCCGAGTGACCGCACAGCTGCCAATCTTCTGGAGTTACAATCCAGGAACCAGGGGATGAAGGGGGTGGAGTAGGCTGAAGAGGGGGCAAGTTCAGTTTTGAATGAAACCATTCTTAATCCCCTGACATTTCAGCAGACAACTGCAGAGTTTAAAAAGAAAATGCACTTCGCATGCATATAAATGCCAACATCCACATAACGTCATTTGGGCTTTATTCTGTCATACTTTAACAAAACAATTACCTCCCCAAGCCCAATTGTTGAAACAAAATTTTGAAATTCTGGATTTTTTAAAATCACAATCAGGATTTTGAGAATAATTTCTAATTTAGGTAAACTTCAGAGAAAACAGATTGGTAGGGTCAGGAGCTTTGTGACTGGAAGAATACAGATGAGAGGGGAAGTTGGCTGGCTAGAGAGGACAATGTTAGATGGTTAGACGTGGTCTTCAAAGATATCTGGAGGTCCAGGAAGGAGACAGCGGAAGATGAAATGTGGAAGGTGTATGTGAGTGCTGAATGGAAGCTGGACACTGAGTTGATGAAGTCGATGAGCATCATCTTCCTGGGTCATGTGGCAACACCCAGCCACCCCCCTCAGTGAAGCCACTGGGAGACCCACTCCAACACCTCTTATACTGGTCCATTGATTTCAAGGACCACTCACCTTTAATGTTACTGGTTCAACAGTATCCCCCCAAAAAAAACTTACCTGGAGTGTTATAGGTTCAATAGTATCAGAAAGCATTTACCTGAAATACTGGTCCAATGGAATCAGAAAGCACTCACCTGTAGTATTATTGTTTCAATAGTATCACAAAGCATTTACCTGTAATGTTACTGGTTCAACAGAATAATAAAGCACTCACCTGTAGTATTATTGTTTCAATAGTATCACAAAGCATTTACCTGTAATGTTACTGGTTCAACAGAATTAGAAAGCACTCACCTGTAGTATTATTGTTTCAATAGTATCACAAAGCATTTACCTGTAATGTTACTGGTTCAACAGAATTAGAAAGCACTCACCTGTGGTGTTACTGGTTCAAAAGGTACAAGTTCTATAGTATGGTACAAGTTCTATAGTATCAGAAAGCACTCATCTGCAATGTTACAAGTTCAACAGTATCAGAAAGCACTCACCTGTAATCTTACAGGTTCAACAGTATCAGAAAGCACTCAACTGTAATGTTACAAGTTCAATAGTAACAGAAAGCACTCAACTGTAATGTTACAGGTTCTACAGTATCAGAAAATATGTACCTGTAATGTTATGGATTCAACAGTATCAGAAAGCACTCACCTATAATGTTACAAGTTTTATTGGATCAGAAAGCACTTACCTGGTATGTTGTTGATTCAAAAGTATCTGAAAGCACTCACCTACATGTTACAAGCTCTATAGAATCAGAAAGCACTTACTGTTATGCCATTGGTTCAGTACCATCACAAAGCACAAACCAACCTGTAATGTTACAGGCTCTATTATATTGGAAAGCATTCACCTGTAATGTTA
>JADBJO010001565.1:207500-227500 GCA_016801955.1 Conus betulinus | reverse complement strand
CACACACTATTACACAATCTGCTTGTCTGAATCACTTTTAGTGGAAGGACGTCAAACTGAAGAACAACAACACAATCTGTCTGAAATCATTTTAAGTGGGAAGACGTTAAACTGAAGAACAACAACACCATCTGTCTGAAATCATTTTAAGTGGGAAGACGTTAAACTGAAGAGCAACAACACAACAACACACACACCCCACCTCTGGCATGTCCTCTCCTGGGAAGTCTGGCAAAAGGTCCACACACCATTTCCACACACGATCCACACAGCTGATCAGTCTTTGACCCTCCTGTCAGTAGTCCCACTGGCCGTTTGATCAATGTGACAGCCTGAAACGGCCCACACTTTCAAACCTCCACCACACTGACCAATAGAAATCGACCAGCTTAAAAGCCGACTTAGGACAGCTTCTAAGCAGGTTTGAATATGATATTCATAATGTAACCGTAAATGTGAAGGTCAACTTTGGGAATTGCCTGAAACGTTTCTTTACCTCTATTGTTAGATTTGGCAAAGTGCTACAGGACTGTTTTTAACTGATATATCTATAAACAATTTTTCATGAAATAAAAGAAGAGCTGGGAAAGGATAGTTGATAGAAAATGAAAAAAGGATGGAGTCATGAAAATAAAAACTTAAATTAATGAGGAGGAAAAGATTGTGAAATTCTTTACATTACTGAGCCTTTGAGATATCTGAGCTACTGAAGCATGCAAGTTTATGACACATATTTTGGTTTGGGCTGCACCAGAAAACCTTTGTCTTCAATGGAGTGAAACTGTTCAGTGCCTGTGGTGTGACAGGGCATCTTTGTCCTATATAATGAGTCAAACTGTTCAGTACCTGGGCCATGACAGAGTGTCGTTGTCCTACATACACTTGGAAACTATTCAGTATTAATGTTGTGAAAGGGCATCTTTGTCTTGTATGCAGACTGAAACTATTTGGTATTTGTGTCTTGTCAGAGCATCTTTATCCCATACACAGTGTGAAACTAGTCCATATCTGTGTGGTGACAGGTACTCTTTGTGATATTCACAGAGCTGCCGACTTCTGAAGAGACTTTAAAGGAATAGTTTTGAACAATGAGAGGAATCTCTGACAGCTGAAAGGAATACATACACTTTCTGTTTGTCAAGTGGTTTTTTATGGAATCACTGTGTCAGCCAACACACTGTTGCTCTTTTATGTTTTTGAGGCACACTGCCACTAAGCTTCATCTTGACTTGGCTCTCTTTTGCACTTCAGATTCTGCACTTCTGTTCTGATTATTTTTTTTTTCTTCTTTTCTGCCTCAGGGTGAATTGGTCCAGCAGCAGGTCGTTTCTACATGATGGCGCCAGAAGAAGCTGAAATGGAAATCTCCAAACAGCTCTCTGGCTATAGGAATGGCAGATGTCCAAACTCTGCGAATAAACAAACATTTTTTTTACAAGCAGAATTTTCTTTATGTCAAGCGGAATAGTGGAATGACATGCATTTCAGCATGATAAATTCCGCCGAAGGCAGGATGGTTGCGACTCTGTATATGCACAGTGAAACTAGTCTGTCTGTGTAGTAGCAGGGAGTTTTTGTCCTATATACAGAGTGAAACTAGTCTTCGTGCTGCGACAGGGCCTATTGGTCCTGTACACAGACTGAAACTGGTTTGTCTGGGTAGTAGCAGGAAGTTTTTGTCCAATATACAAAGTGAATCTAGTCTGCCTTTGTGCAGTGACAGGGTGCATTTGTCGTGTGTACAGGATGAAACTAGTCCATGTTTGTGCAGTGACAAGGAGTGTCTGTCCTATATACAGAGTGAAACTAGTTCATGTTTGTGGTGACAGGGAGTCTTTGTCTCATGCAGGAGAAAAGCTACAGTCAATGTTTGGGTAGTTACAGGGAGTTTTGTTTGTCTTAAGGTAAGAAGATAAAGTCAAGCAAGGCTTTGTGTATACAAATACCCGCAACACTGGACTGGAAATTTGAGCATCCTCTACAGAGATGCATCCAATTATTGGATGAACTGGATTATGTAGTTCCAGTTTTCCCTTTTGAGTCCATGGCACATCCTTCCATCCATCTGTCTTTCTGCATGTATATATCAATATAGAGAGAAATAGACAGATAGATAGAAAGACAGACAGACAGATACATAGACAGATAAACAAATTGACATATATATATAGGTGGATATAACCCCCCTCCACTCCCCCCCCCCCACACACACTTACTTGAACTAGGACTGAAAAATCAACAAAACAGATGTCTCTGATAGAATACCAGCTAGCAATCTCCCAGCCCGCGACCTCTGGCACAAACATTGTGCCATAAATGTATTCAATACATTCATTCTGATTTGAAAAAAAAGCTGAACTGACTGTTGAAAATTAATCACAACAAAAACTGCCATGAACTACAACAATAAAGTTCAAAACCTTGCCCAGTTTGACACACTTCAAATTCAAATTTGCAGACTGATGAAGAGCCTAGTAATATCTCATCACAAAAATAAGGTTCAGAACCCAGCCCAGCTACACACACACACACACACACACACACACACACACACACACACACACACACACGCACGCTCACAACACACACACATACACACTTATAACCTAACGACCAGACAAGTAACAACTCACCACAGTGGTGATGCTCATGAGCCAGCTCAACAGGATGGAGAGGACCACTTTGAGGAACATCGTCTTGTCATTCGTGCTGTCATAGATTTTCTCTGCCAGTCGTCTGGCTTCCGTGCTGAACTGTTGTGCTCCATTCCTTCCAGCTTCATCTGAACATCCATGCATTTTAACAGTCACTCCACGTCACTGTTTCACGTGACCACATCATGCTGCCACTTATTCCATGTCTGTCACATAATCTATGTCATTCTGTTAACTAATCAATCCATGTTAGGTGCATGTGTCCATCTTCCTCTGTCACCTATCTTACTCTGTCTCTGAATCCCAGTCATTCTGTCACTTAGTCTATGCGATCCTATCAGTTAGTTAGTCCATGTCACACTAATGCTACTGTCACCTTATCTGTGTCCCGTCACATTAAACTATTATGTTCTTTAGTTTGGTTAACTTGAGTCTTTATTTCATTGCTTTTCTATCTGTCCCTTACTTATCAACTTAATCACTTCATAAATGTATCCATGTAATTTCTCACTCGTTCAATATGTGCCATTCTATTATTCGGTAATCTATTATAACTTTCCCACTTAATCTACATCACTCTGTCCCTTCATCTAATCATTCTCTCTATTGACCATGTCATTTTGTCACTAACTACATGTGACTGTCACTAAATCCATATCACTGTGATTTCATTTACTCTCTGTCACTTACTCTGAATCATTTTGTCACTTATTGCATGTTATCCTGCTTGCCACTCAATCCATGCCTTTATGTCATTAAACTCTCGTCACTCTGCCACTCATGTTTAGTGGCTGGTCCTACATGGAAATGCATTGTTGTGGTGGCAGGCCGGTTATATTTGTAATCTGGAAACAAGAATGTTTCAACAGCCAATGGCATTTATGTGGTGACAACTGACAGACTGCATGACAAAGCAGCTGACTGATGCTGAACACTGGGAAAGCAAACAAAGAAGACACAGTGAAACAGGAAGTTGACGATGTGATGGAATTATGAAGGACCACTGACAACTGCACAGGAAGACGTCCATGCCATGGAAATGGGGAGTTTTATTATACTCCCTGTTTGGCTAGTATACTTACCATGTCAGACCATAGCATTAAACGGCAGACAGTCAGCTCTGTCAGGCCAAATTTTTGTGGCAAATGCAGTCATAAGATAGTCACGTGACGCTTGCCCTACTTCCGCCAACGAAAGACGCTGATGTTCGCTTCCTGTACCTCATTCAACTTCGGTCTGTAGCCCAAGCAAGGTAAGTCTTGTGCTCTGTCTCGCCTATACTTTGCTTTTGTGTAAAATGCTTGTGTTTCGCATTCTTGACTCATTCACTTGTGGCTTGTGCTAAACCCTTAATACACTTGCCATGTGAGGCTATCGATGGGCTAGCATTTCTAGCAATTAATTAATTTTCGCGATCGTCATTATCCCAGTTCGTGGTTTATCCGCGTTCCCCGGTTCTTGGTTTATCCGCGTTTTACACACGCGAGTTTGTTTTGTTTGCGTTGTCCTTCAGCACCTCCTGGGCCTTTCGAGACCTTGCTCGCCTTCTCCTTAAGGCCCTCCTGCTATTTATTTTCCCCTCATGCCACTACTTTGTTCGACGATTGCGTTGCCAGTCTCCGCAACAGGAAGTTGACGATGTGATGGAATTATGAAGGACCACTGACAACTGCACAGGAAGACATCCATGCCTTCGGAACTGTGGGTAAAAGATGGCATGACATGGTTCACTGAGTCAGAGAACTGAATCATGTGTGTGCTCTCTTGGTGGGGTATCTATCACACTGTAATTGTGTGAAGTGTGTGCTAAAAAATTTTCCCCCAAAGTCATGCTCTAAACAACCTGTGGGTTGGACTTGCTCCAAGAGGGTTAAATCATTGTTTTCCTATACTTAAGCCATTCAGCTTCATATATCAAACCCATCTGTTGTTTTGGCTACAACAACTTTGAAGGAATACCATATGCTTGAGACACAGAGAATTCACCAACAGTAGCTGACAATGGATATTGATGTGATGCATCCCAACTGGCATGAATATCAATTATTTTGTAGATAAGCGCGCACACACATACACCTCTTTAATAATTTACAGTTGCAGTACACAGACACACTGACACCAAAATTACACACAAGTATGCATGGGAAATGTACAGCATGTAAAAGAAGAAGGTGCTGTGCATGTACAGGTGACATGAAGCCAACTCACGGCGCTGACAGAAGGCAGGGAAGACCTGGCACAGCATGTCCTCTATCATTTCCATGGTGGCCACCCTGCTGTCGTCAAACAGGCCGTCCCCCTCTCCATTCCTTTCTGGCACAATCAGCTGTTGTTCTGCCACCTGATCCATCTGCAGCCACACCACACAGCCTCAAAACACTCTGCCCAGTCACACCTGGTCACTGCACCGCTCAGTGTATTGGCACAACCCCGCTACTTATCATTGTTCATCACACTAACAAAACAGCACAGACATCAGTGAACATAATGCTCATGTCATCCTTTGACTCACAGTTTCATGAGAAACAAGAGCACTTTCCATCAAATCCCAGTGCCTGCTTCACCTTCTTCAGCCCACTGCTCCTTCATGCTGTGTTCCCCCTGATGAAGATGCTAAAGGTCACCCTCAAAAGTCAAAGAGATACACTGGTTTGTTTGTACCTGTAGGGTGGCAAGAGTGTAAGACTCTCTCACTTCGCCATATAGACAGCCATTATCCATTTTTGGAGGACGGTTTCTCCTTTCCAGGATGGCAAAGATTAATATGGTGTGAGCCTGTCCCTGACAGTAGGACATCTCTTCATAGCTCCTCATCATTAAGCAACAGTCACAGGACTCCACTGAGTACAGCCTATCCCTGACCAGAGGCCATCTTTTCATAGCTCTTCATCATTAAGCAACAGTCACAGGACTCCACTGAGTACAGCGTACTCCTGACCAGAGGACATCTTTTCATAGCTCTTCATCATTAAGCAAAAGTCACAGGACTCCACTGAGTACAGCGTACTCCTGACCAGAGGACATCTTTTCATAGCTCTTCATCATTAAGCAACAGTCACAGGACTCCACTGAGTACAGCGTACTCCTGACCAGAGGACATCTTTCATCATAGCTCTTCATCATTAAGGTGGCGCATGGCATGAAAAAATGTGTCAAAATCGTTTCAGAATGTGTTTTGGGTTCTTGGTGGGAAAGCCCCCTATAATCTCTCTAGGTCACACCTGTGATGTTTATTTTGCATAAGTATTATGTTTTGTGTGAGAAATAAATCATTTTATAACCTAGGTGTGTCTACGAAATGTCAAAAAAACAAACCTAAAAGCGAAAATTAGCTAGCTTCAAGCCCTAGTTACTGCAAGTTCTATGAAACGGACCTGGCCAAGCCATGGCTCGTTGTAAAGCTAGTGATTTGACCTAGATTCTGACGTCAGAATCTTATGCAAATAAGGGTTTCCAGCGACACACGAAGCTAAAAAAAGAGGTAGCCCCTTCCACAATTTGACCAATGACAAACTACATTACACAGAGGTGAAGGTCGATATCTGAAACAGCAATTTCATTGGCTAATAGCCTCCTGCACTGCGCGTGCTTCCTGCGTGATCGCTTGCCGAGATCGCGCCCGAAGATCACTTCGGCACTTTCCGACCTGAGCAACACGGCGTCATTTCGGCAGCCATCATCGATTTTGACAGCTGATCAACAAAATGCCTGCAAGAAAGTGGTCAACCAAGCACCAGTTTGGCAAAGGAAAAGAAGAGGCCGGAAAAGGATTGCTGCAAAGGAAAAACCTGCAGAAACTGCGCCTGAACCACACAGCCTGGGCCGTCGCGACCCGATACAAGCAAGCCTATCAGATCGTCTGTAAAACTGGAAAGTTTGGGAAGAAAACGGCCTTTGTCTCCACCCCTCTCTTCACCCCCCCCCCCCCCCCCCCCCCCCCCCCCCCCCACACGAACAGAAGAAGAACGGACTATGGAGGGGATGTGTGATCGTGGACATCAAAGCATTGAATGCTCTGTTCGATGGTTACAAGTGTCCAAGTGCAAAAAAGAAGGTGAGGGATTGTGTTTTGTTTATCTTTTTCAGTTTGGTTATCTTCTTCTCTCATCATGAACAGCATCTAATTTTAGAATCTACTCTGCAAGTTGTGTGTGGCGGTTGTGGGCCAAGCCTGCTCAGTGTGTGTGTGAGTGTGTGGTGTATCACTGTGTGTGTGTGTGTTGTTGTTGTGTGTAAGCATGTGTGTGGCTGTGTGTGTGTGTTGTTGTTGTTGTGTGTGTGTGTATAGGTGGTGGGGCTGTGTATGAGTTGTTGTTGGGGGGGGGGGGGGGGGGGGGGAGAGAATTTCTGTGTGGTGAGTGTTGTTGCATGTGTGGTGTTGTGTTGTTGTGTGTGTGTGTGTGTGGTTGCTGTGTGAGTGTGTATGTGAAGGGAGGGGGGTTGTGGGGGATGGGAGGGTGTGTGTGCTTTTATGTGTGTTTTTTCAGTCACTGTGTGTGTGTGTGTGTGTGTGTGTGTGTGTTAGTTGTTGCTAGGTAGGTGTGTGTGTGTGTGTGTGTGTGTGTGTGTGTGTGTGTGTGTGCACATACATGCATGCGCGCACATGCACACATGCGCGTGCACACACACACACACACACACATGCACACACAAACACTTGATTTCAGAGATATTTATTCTGATTTTTATTTTGTTTTTAGGTGCAGTTATGCGAAGACGCGTCTCGCCGGATGGGGTTTGCTGTTCACCTGACAGTGAAGTGCAAGGCCTGTGGGGAGGTGATGTACCAGACCATGTCTTTACAGAGGACTTTGTGGAAAAGGCAGACACCAAGAGGGTACAGTCAGCAACCAGAAACACTTATGAAAAGGCCAAAGCCCGCCGAAAAACAATAGGCTGCAGACTGACAAGAGAGGGAGGCTCGACAAAGACGGGAAGGGGGGGGTTTTTATGGTGCTGGTGCCTTCTAAAATCTACAGAAAGGCTGGAAAACAGTCAGATAGTGCACACAAATGGATAACGTAAGCAGGAAAAATACTGGGATAGCATTATATGAAAAATAACTTTTGCACATAACTGACATATACTTTCCGGCCCGATTTCTCAAAATGCTGATTTTCACTGCCACGTGCTTGTTGAGGAACACTATATCTTCAGTTTTAATGCAGATATTCAAATGAAACTTGGTGTGTGTATGTAAAAATGGCTGCTGAACACACAATAAGACATATTAGAAGACTCTAACTATAGTGGTTATAATGCTAAGTGTGAATGTGTAAAGGTTTATGATGAAAGAAAAAAAAAACAACTTTTCAACCCCCGATGAAAAATAGTAATAAATTTTTCAGAAAACTGAAATGGGTTTTATTGTGTTTTTTGACCATGTTTGTCTACTTTTATAACAATAACTAAGGAAGTGGAGCCTTGGTATTGTACCAGTAGCTGTCCCAAAAACGTTAGTGTAAAAAAAAACGAGAGCATCCAATAACCCCTGTCATTTTTGTCAGATTGACTCAAAAAAAAAAATAGGCAGACTACTGCCTAGATATTGCAACTGTGTGCCAAATTTTATAAGTGTACCTTGCATCAAAGCTGAGAAACAAAAATAAACAATTTTGCACGCCATGCGCCACCTTAAGCAACAGTCACAGGACTCCACTGAGTACAGCGTACTCCTGACCAGAGGACATCTTTTCATAGCTCTTCATCATTAAGCAACAGTCACAGGACTCCACTGAGTACAGCCTTTCCCTGACCAGAAGCATTTCTTCATAGCTCTGCATCATCAAGCAACAGTGAGAGGACAGCAAAAGGGATCCAATAAATTGACTTCAATCCATAATAAGCTTCAAAACCATAAGAAGAAGGACTGTGAGACAGCACGGCATCATGAAGCAACAGGTAGATGCCCATAGCTGTGGTCCTGGGAACCCACGTAAGTGTTTCACACACTGAGACGGGAGAAATAGGACACAGTTTAAGTAAGTCTTTCCCTCCCTTTGTCTAAACTTACTGCCAGCAAACTGGCTCACTGTGGTGGCAGCTGAAAAATTATCTGCTGACGAACACATTACCACAAGCTAGTCTGGCCGATGCTCCCCATGGCCGGATGTCTCCTCAATGAGAAGCTCAATGTTTTTTTCTGTCTGTGTTTTAAGGAAAACGACCACACTGAATACTTAGTATCGAGTCCCAGCTGATGGAAAAATTAAGCTACCTTGTTGTAGAGATGACGTCTTTGACCCAAATGGTCTGAAACCAAGGGCAACCATGTCTGCAACATTTTTCAAACAGAGCACGTCTGAAATTCACTGGGGTTGGCAACATGTCAGATCTGCACAGGCATGTGATTATAGAGTTTTGCTCAGATTACATACTCTGCTGGATACCTTTTTTCATATATCCATTGAAAGTGAGACTGACATTTCCCCCCTTTTCTCTGATTTCGCTGTTGCCAAACTAACAAAAAAAGTGTAAACAAGACTGCCTTCCCTTAAGATTTGGTCACATTGGTCCTGATCAGCTAAAAACATCAAACTTTTATCTTTTTGCCCTTTCTGCTGGGATGTAGCACTGAGCGACAATGTTTTTATTCCGACACTGTAATTTCCAGGTTATAAAGCGTGCTGTTCTATAAACTGCATCCACCAGTTCTTTTAAAAATAAAAAGAATGATACACAGACTGCAGCTGATCACTTTGCTCTAAGAGAATAGCAGTGAAAACTGATAATGAAGAGTGGCGAACACAAAGTGTGAACAAAGCTTTCATATTGTTGAGGTATGAATATCATAGAAGCACAAGCAAACAGGAAAGGGCATTACATGCAATGACAAACAAACAAAAAAAAACTGAATCAGCCATCAGATTCTTTTTCATCACCCAGCAGCACTAAAACCACTGAAGAACTATCTTCAGTGTCAGACATGTAAGGTTTCAAAAACTCTTTAATGACATTGGCTGTGTTGTCTGCAGACTTCCAGTACTTCTGCTTCTGTGTTTGTGCTTGCTGTGATTTCCATTGTCTGCAGTCAGCTCTTCTGGATTTCTTACATTGGTAATAATCATGGACTGCTGCAATCTTCTGCAATAGGAAAATTTGCCATGTTGTATACATCACCATTGGGACCATTCATCTGACCTTCTGTACATTTTTGTACAGTTGCCTTTTGCTGAGCTAGATCAATAACCTTCAATCTGAAATCTGCGTCATAGGCTTGGCTTCTCAACTGTGGCATTTTTGCTCAATCCCGTGGTGGTGACGAGTCGCTAATGAAGCAAAAACTGTATTCAGCCCTTGATATAAAATACTTACTTTGCATGTTGCTCAAGCATGAATCATTCTTTCGTAAAAAGTGCTGAAAGCTGATCTCTGAAAACATTTAAGTTTTTCCTGATTTCTGAAAACATTTAAGTTTTTCCTGACCTCTGAAAACAATTAAGTTTTTCCTGATTTCTGAAAACATTTAAGTTTTTCCGATCAATTGCAGATCAGAAGATAACTCAATGGCAAGGTAAGAATAGACTGGAAAAAAATCCACAGACCACTGCCAGAACAGAAGCTAGAGGGATCAGAGTTTGTGAGAGAAAAGAAGTGGCTTATAGCTTGAAAAGTACAGTAGACAACGTCAAACATATAAGTAGCAAAATCAAGACTTCAGCAACACAGCTGCGTCTAAGTGCCACTGCTATGCACAGCACATCACAGAGGAATTGCATTTAAGTTTGTAGAATCACCATTAAGTCCAATTACTATCAACTTGTTTTCAATCAGTTAGAAAAAAAAAAAAAAGTTATCAACGTTTCACTTTCAGAACTTGCGACCAAAGTGAACAACATATGCAAGACATCAAGGCTGCCCTCCAAGAACTCTCAAAACAGTCTGTCATTACGCTTCAGTGGATTCCGTCTCAATGTGGGATCATGGGCAATGAAAAAGCTGATGCTCTCTCAAAGGCAGGCAGCAAAATGGTTCAGTTCAGCCACCCCGTGACCTACAGGGAGGCCAAGACCATCATCCACAACCAGTTTTAGTCCCAGTGGAAGAGAAGGCTCGGTGCAGAGAGTGGTGCTGACCCAATCCACCAGCTCCAAAGGCACCAGCAGACAATCCTCTTCAGACTGAGGACAGCCACTGCAGACTGCTGAGCCACCTTAACCGCCTGAAGATCACCTACACTGACCAGTGTCCATGCGGCACTGGACCCCAGACCCTGAACATGTCCTCCTGCGCTGTCTTACTCACGCAGCTCTATGACACAAAACCTGGCTGGGGGGAACAGAGTTACAGCCCGTTCTGACCTGGAGAAGACCGCGGGCTTCATCATGGCGGACAGGTTACAAGTCTGACGCATCCAGCTTAAATCGAACGCAGAGTGAGAGAGAGAGAGAGAGAGAGAGAGAGAACTTGCAACCAGAAAGAAATGGATGGACACAAATACAAAACAAGGAACACTTACGAAGTTAACACCTTTTCAGACTCACAAACTTTGTAAACTTATAATGACACTGTGTGCATGTCTTGGTCAAATAATGCTGCTGAAATGCGCCAACACTATACACTTGACACTTGTCATAACTCTACTGCAAAATGTGAGAACAACTTTTTATCACAAGTTTCAGTGACATACAGAGACACAACGTTACCATTTTCAGGCCGGTCTTAACTGCTTCAGAGGTGACAAAAGCTCCCACTTTAACGCACATGATAGCTGGCAAACAGGTCAGCCATGTGCAGGTCTTCCCCACCTGAAAGGCACCTGTCAACCCACAGAAAAAAGCACTGAATAGACCAAGGGGACTTTACTCCACACAAATGTGCAAGTCCGAGTCTTACCTGACCTCACATAAAGAAATCCACTGTATTAATTACAGTCAAAAGAACTTCAAACTGGACATGCTAGAATCTCACTTGATAAGGCACAGAAAAACACTGTGCAGACAACACAGTAGTAGGTAAGGAAAAGCAAAGTGGGTATCTAGAATCCTACTTTATCATACACAGACAAATTTCTGAAATTATTTTATCAGAGTAAAGTTCAAAACAAAGTGACTGAGGGCAGAAAATAAAACAAATTTTAGGAGAAGGGGTTATTTATCACCAAGGACACAAAAAAAGTACAAGATAAAACACAATGCATTTCGACCTCTGGGTCTTCTTCAGGCAAAAAAAAAATAACATCTAGGACAGTAAAAACAAAGAACAAGAAACCACTTATCTTCTCATATTCAGCGCAGAAATCAAAATGCTAGTGTAAGTTCTATTAAGAACACTCCAAGTGACCTAGATCTGACCTCACGCACATTCACAGGGACAAGCTAACAGATTTGTTGAATACCCACAACTGCACCTGCCTACCTCACAACAGACATGAAAGTTGAATCTAAAACAGAAAAAAAAAGAATGGTAGAAATATATAGGGCAATGCACTAAAAACCTTTTCTTTCCACATTTGTATGTGAACGCGCATACGTCTTTATTCCACACATTTATCCTCACTTTCTTCTTCCATCTCTGTGCGGGTGCATGTGTGCGCACTTGCGCACATGTGAGTGTCTGTATGCATGTCCATAAAAGAGAGAGAGAGAGAGACTGGCTATATGCACTTGTGCATGTTTCTAGATCAATTTACTTCAATGAGGAAAAAAAAATGATACACAGTCTGAGTGCTATCCATCCAGGAAAAACAAAGATTTACAACACAGATCCAGCCTGAGAGCTATCTATCCATTACCTTGTCCTATCTTGAAAGCTGTTTTGCCGACAGACCAGGCTGTCCTGACACAGAGGTTGTTCTTGACCGGACGGGTGACAGGTTCCACATATACACCCACAGATCTTGACACTTGTCATGACAGTGCTGAATCACCTGGAACGCAGACTAGAGCAAATGCATGATGCAGGTGTGACCCAGTTACACTACAATCTTACCTTACGCCACAGTGTAAAAATGTATGATGTAGCATGAATCAGTCACCCCCACTACAGTCTTACCCTACAGAAGAGTTCAAATTGCATAATGTAGGTGTCATCTAATTACACCACAGTCTTACCTTAAACAACAGATCAAACGTAAGATGTAGGTGTCATCGAATTACATCTTACTTGCTAAGTGAGACTGAAATCTAAACAAATTTAAAAACTGTTTATGACAACTCCACAAACGATGTGGACAAACGACTCACAAGCAAAAACATAACACGTTTCGACTTCTTAGGTCTTCTTCAAGCAAGGTAAATAACACTCAGGACAATGAAAATGAGAGAATGAGCAATCACTTATCTAATCTTTATTGAATCTGGCGCAAGAAGTACCAACATTGTGGGTGTATGTGTTCTTCATGTGTTGTGATTTTTTTTTTTTTTTTTAGCTAGGCATCTTGCACTGAATTTGACAAAGTAAGTGATTGCTCGTTCTTCATTTTCATTGTTTATCTTGCCTAAAGAAGACCTAAGAGGTAGAAACATGTCATATTTTATCCTATGATTCATTTGTCCATGTTGTTGGGTGGAGTCATTATCAACAGTTTCAAAAATTTTAAATTACACATTAGTCTTACCTTACACCACAGATCAAATGTATGATGCAGGCGTCATCCTATCACACCAGCTAGTTCTTATCTTACATCACAGATTAAGTGTTAGATGTGTCACCCTACTACAGCTACACCAGTCTTATCTCACACCACAGATCAAATGTATGATGTAGGTGTCACCTACTTACAGTTACACCAGTCTTATCTCACACCACAGATCAAATGTATGATGTGAGTGTTACTGCTTACACCAGTTCTTACCTTGCGCACAGATAAAATGTATGATGCAGGTGTCACCTTACTACCACAGTTTTTACCTTACACACAGATCAAATACATGTAGGACGTTGGTGTCACTGTCAGCTAACTACATCACTCACTCACCTCATGAGGCGCCCCCCTCAGCTGTGGGAATACCCTTTCCAGGCTGTCCACACATATGCAGCAATAGCGGTTCATTTTGTCAACTGAAAACACACATTGCAACATCACTGACTGATGCAGCAAAGATCATTTGTCGACTCCAAAAAAACAGGAAAGCATCACCGACTCAGTGACTGCCTCATCCAGCAGCAGTGGTTCATTCTGTCAACGGAACACACAACACTTACACAGCATTGGCGACAGCTCCATGCAGCAAATGTGATTCATTTTGTCAACTGAAAACCAAACACAGTGCAGCAGCACTGGACTCAAAATCCTATCTCTTCCATAAAGTGAATTATTTTTTTACTATATATTTTAGTGATAATTTATACTATTTGTATCACACAGGTCCACCTGTATTGGTACTAATGCAAATAATGTTCATTCAATCACTGTCACAGCTGTATACCTCTCCTGAAATTTTATGTCCTATGACAGATTTGTTACTAAATCCAATTTCTGTTCTTACACAGCACTGATGTCTCCCTGTTCACACACACACACTCTAACGATATAATTAGTAATACCTGAAGATCATTTAAATCATAATACATCTTTCTCTCTCTCTCTCTCTCTACTCCCACACCAGTGATACCCTAGGAACAGTTCCACCCCAACTACTATATTTGAAGTAAAACTTCCAAAATGTAGCATCCTTGATAACTCTCCCACACTAATTTTCTATCAAAAATACACCCCTAGGCAAATGATACTGCAATTTCCATGACCTCAGCTGTGACATTTTGATGACAGCCCAACACAAATGACAGAGTACCCTGACAGTAATAGTACTTTCTTTCTTTCTGCGTACGCAGGCTGATACTCCTGCAGGCACTGCCTGAACAGACAGGCAGTGAACTTTTGTGTGTGTGACCACTCTTTATCCTGCCATTAAGGCAGCCATACTCCATCTTCTGGGAAGGTGCATGCTGTGTGTAACGTGTCATCCATACCAAAGGCCAAACTGGCCTTCTCTTCCGAAAGTTGGTGATGGGATTTAACGTGTGTGCAAGATGTTGTGCATGCATTCATACACGGAACCTCGGTTTTATAGTCTCATTCAAAGGACTGTATGGGAAATGGAGTCAGAACTAATGTAACTCCGAGGGAAAAATCCCCCTCTACCGAAATTCGAACCCGCAACCCCAGGATCACAAGTCCGGCGCTTTACCAACTGAGCTATTCCAGCCCCCAGTAATAGTACTACTAATTCCCTCCAGTAGTAATGTACTTCACATAGATATATACAGGCTGGGAAATTTCCGCAGGTAGTCTTCTCATAAGCAAACACTGAAAACAACATGAAATAAGGCAAAGCTAGATTTCACAATACCCTCCCTATCCCCCTTTTTCTTCTACCTCGACCAAATCTCATGATCATCTCCCTTTACAAAAGATCTTGTTTTCATCAGGTCAGTATATACATCATAAACCTTCAATTCTTTGACAAAACACAGACATAGAGACTGTGAGAGTGTAACAAATGTAAGTTAGTAACCCCATTCTCACAGTCACACGGAATTTAAGCTTTGCCCTGGCAATGAACAATAAACTCAAAACTAAAACTATCTACCTATTCTTTCAATAGCAGCTGTTATACATGTATGCAGTTCTGAGAGAGCCTGAGCACTTACAGCGAGACTGGAACCTCCTGTACATGCAGGGCCCAGCAAGCGCCACAGCCAGGTGCACTGCAAATTCCGAGACATCCAAGAAAGAACCAAACAGTGGATGGGAGTACTTCAGATCAGATCCTTGTACTTGCCCCACACCATGTCTAAGGCATGCACCACCACTGGTATCTCAGACAACTTGCTTGCGGAAAATTGTTCCTCTGCCTCCTCTTCCTCATTCTCTGTATTACTGTCCTCACCATCAGCATCCTGAATGTCATCGTCTTCAGCATCAGCATCCAAGTTCTGCTTATTTCCCTGCAAAATGCAAACATCAGCGCCCAACATTGGAACGTCAGCTTCTTCAATTTGAATATCATGGTGAATGTCTGCATGTTCTGCAGATTGCACATCTCCTTCAGGCTGACTGTCATGCTGCACACCTGCATCTGCTTCTTGCACATCTCCTTCAGTCTGAGTGTCCTGAACGCCTGCATCTGCAGTTTTTACATCTCCTTCAGTCTGAATGTCACAGTAAACACCTGCATCTGCTGCTTTCACATCTCTCCTTCAGTCTGAATGTCACAGTGAACACCTGCATCTGGAGCTTGCACATCTCCTTCAGTCTGAGTGTCCTGAACACCTGCACCTGCAACTTGCACATCTCCTTCAGTCTGAGTGTCCTGAACACCCCCAGCTGCCTGCACATTCTCTGTCTCTTCACTGTCTCCTGTCTCAACAGCGCCCTGATCAACATACAGACTTGGTTACTTCCTCAGTCTTGACAGTGTCCTGATGTTCCTCTCCTGTCTGCTTAACTTTTTCTTCACCCTGAATCAGGTCCGGAGCATCATCTCCAGCCTGCACAGCTTCCTCTTCTCTCTTGATGTCATCCCCTCTATCCAACACTTCCTGCTGCCTGTCTCCCAGGGCTGCCCCTTGGGGGTGTCACTTCTTTTTCCTTGTCAAATTCTTGTTCTTGATCCATTTTTTGCTAAATGAAATCTGCACCAAAAAAAAAAAAACATGGTAGTGATCAATACACACATAAATACCATCCATCCAAAAACGTTAGGCCAACTATCACATTTAAAAAAAAAAACCAATGACCATGCAGTTAGCCCTGAAATGGAGTGCAGGTTATCTTCACTGTCCGGTTTATGTCTGTCTCTGTGGATTTATGTTTACCCAAAAATTGAGCTCAGGTTACCTTTATTTAGGTCAGTCTTGAACTTTTCAAGTGTGAAAGCACTCCAAATTTGAGTGATTAGCATACAACTAATTTAAATCAACCACTGGGCTACCATGGATGACGAGCTGCCACAGCACCTGCAGTGGACTGAGAAATATGTGTGCTTTTTCAGCTGTGTGTTACTTCCATCCCTTGAAACACCAGGGAGAGGGCAGCTGTTACACATTTTTGCACACACACATGCATACAATCAATGTCTTGTTTATAAGACAGAAATACACAGGCAGGGAAAGTACAGGAGAAAAAGATTTACAGTTACACAGGACAGGGATGAAACAAGAGGTCTGAAACTGGGTGAAAGGTGTGTTCAGTCAAAAGTGGCAAGGAAAGGGGAAGATCTCTCTTTATAAGGAGCAAAGTGGAAGGGAAAGGTAGGGCAAGGGCAAGGGTGTGTGCTTGTGTGTATGTGTGTGTCTGCTTATGTGTGTGCGCGAGCACACTCATGTGTGCATGTGCACATGTATGTGAGCATGCATTCATGAGTGAGAGGGAATAAATGTAGAGCTCTGTGAAGGTGTATGCTGGGGGATGATGGGAGGAGAGGATAACAGAGGGTGCACAGTACATTTTTTGAAGTCTGTTATGCAGTGTTATTAGTCTTAACCAAGAACCATCTGGGCAAAGTGGAAACAATATAACACTCACAGTATTCATGGTAAAGGTCAAGCTGAGCACTGGTTACAACAGGCTTTAACAGGTTTCATTTCTTTGGGGTGGATACGTGGGGGTGGGGGTGGGGGGTCATTTCTATCAAGAATACCATGGAGAGGTGTGCGATGGAAGTGGTACCCTCTGGTGGGCTACATTTGTTTTTCTTTTTTCAGTCTGATTGCATTCTAACACCACTGCAGCATAACATCCTTACTAGATTCTGTTGATTCAGTTTTAAACGTCATCAGTGAATCTGCATATCTTCTCAAGTTGAAGTTCTGATTCACTCATTCAGGAGGTTGTGGCTGACTTTGCCAAACACCTTGGAGAATTTCAAGTCCATCACCAAATCAGTGATAATGAAGTCAGTTTGTAGAATCAGTGCACAAAAACTCTCAGCAAAAGACAGATTTTTTTTCAAACAAAACTGGTAGCCTGATAAGAGCAATTGATCATATGTGATACAAACATGAAAATCCACTTGCCAGTCACCAAAATTTTAGTCAGCATTTCATCATCTAAACAAGTTAAATACCAGTGACTATTGGTACACATAATGATCTTCTCTTATACCTTCCCTCCAGCTATTCTGTGAGCTTCTCTAGACAGCCAAACAATTATTTCATTTCCACAGTCTAAAAATCTAAATCGTTTCAGTTCAGTTTCAGCTTTTTTTTTCCCTCTTCAATTTTTCCTTTTTTGGCACAGCATTTCATGACAAAGTCAGGCAGCACAGCAGTTTAACAAAATCATTGCATGCTATGCCAGCATAGCACTTGGTGGCTGGAGATGCAGTAAGGCTGTCACTTGAATTTATGATGCTCTGGTTGTTGGGTTTGTGGTCCATCTACCTGTTGACCACTTTATCATTATGCTCCATCACTTCACAGCAGATACATATAAGCGAAATATGCCTGTAATCTTCTGCTCGGTACCATGTCTTGATGATCTTCCCATTACCTATCATTTTTCCTCCCACACACTATTCAGCTGTCCCTCTCCGTTTCACGCTACCTGCCTTTATCCGCATTTTTTTTTTTCTTTTTCTCATGATAACAGTCTAACATGTTGAAAATTATCTTGATTAGATGTATACATTACAATCATCTAGATATGCATGATGGGACATTAAACAGAAATCTGTCCCTTCCTACCACTTCTTGATGATAAAACTTAAAGTCACATTGGCCATTCTCCAATCTTGTGGGACTATACCATGTTGAGACAAGTGGTACAGGTGGAAGAAGAGTGGTTATACAAAATCGTAACACCAAGTGTGATTTTGTTTACCTAAATTATTTCACATTGCAATTACAAACTATTAACTTGTACAGTCCATTTTGGAATATAAAACACACATACACATAATTTTCTCTTTTATCATCTGCTAGTGCAACCTTTTTTTTTTAGTGTCATTAAATAATGCTACAAATTTATTGCACTTTTTAACTGACAGAGAAACATTCAGTCTATGCTGTCCTCCATTCCAAAATGTATGATTAATACATTATTGTACATTCTATTCACAATCCAGTTGGCTTTCTTATGAACTGGGATCAATTCCAAGGGAAGATAATCTACTGATGGTGGCAGGAGGTGGCTCTTTCCGTCAGCAGATTATCTTCTCTTGGGTGTGCGAGTTCATGAGGAAGCCAAAGTTTTCAACTTCAACGTCGGCACAGTTTTTAACTTCTAAATCCGTCCATGACCATTTGATTTCCTACAACCTTGGTCAGCGCTATGGTAATGCCTATTAATAGCACACATAAAAAACTAGGTCTCTTCGTCTCGACTATCTCCACAACCGACCAAAATGACTCGCTAATTCCACTGGGTTGACAATTGTTGCTACAACCCGATCCTATCACGCGATTGTGATTTAGCTCACAAAAACCGCCTATATATCTCTCCTCTAGCTCTTCCGAAACCAAGTGCAACACTGGCCGATTTTATTTGAACCAGTTTAGTCAGAAAACCAAGCCAGGAGTGCGTGTGCTGAAGTCGGACATCAACAATCGCAGAACATGAATGATCGACCACAAATGTATATGCGATCCAAAGTTTCATTAAAATCATCACTGAAGTTCTGTTCCACCTACTTCCTGGGCTTTACAGCTGTGGTCATACTTACGTTTCCCACGCTCAGAAACTTTAGAAAACTTCTTATTGCAGGATACGATCAGTAACAACCGTGTCAGTGGGTCGACCTGCTTTTGAATTGATCAACGAAGTCTGCTTGTTATCCCATGCGCCAACAGTACTGATCATGTGATTGGCGCGCATGCGTTCGGAGACTAACGCGGTAAATTTACGAAATCACGGGCCTGTTAGGCCATGAAAATGATAGTGAGAATGTTGAGAAAGAAAAAAAAAAAAATATATATGATTGCTTGTCAGCCTTAGACAGGATCAAGGTGTAGCATCTGTACTTGAATACAAAAAGGGAGATGATTTTGTGTTTTCCAAACTTGTTTTCCAGGGATTTGTCTCCCGTTGCTGTCTTCTGCATTAAACTTTCTTTTTCCTCCCTTTCTTTTTCTATTCAGTCTTTATTGTCTCCCCCAAACCTGCCCGAAAGCACAACACGCTAAACGTGATTGCGACAGCTTGAATATGTCTGTGTGTGTGTGTGGGGGGGGGGGGGGGGGGGGGGGGGGGGGGGGGGGGAGGGGGGGAGAGGAGGTGATATCGAGAACGGAGAAAGAGGGCAACTAGTAGGGAGGTGGTGGGCAGGGGGAGAGGGGGGGGGGGGGGGGGGGGGGGGGGGGCGTTGCTTTGCAAATTTTTCTCGAATTTTTCATTTTATTGTACAATAACGAAACGTGGACAGCCCTCTTTTTTTGTCAGGCCCATCACAATTCCCCTTTACC
>JADBJO010001565.1:190000-192500 GCA_016801955.1 Conus betulinus | reverse complement strand
TTTGTTTACTAACACAAGGTTAGTGTTGGGTAATCTTCTTCTTCTTCTTCTTCTTCTTCTTCTTCTTCTTCTTCTTCTTCTTCTTCTTCTTCTTCTGTATTTGTATTTGTTTGTTTTGTTTGTTTTCTTGCTTGTTTTGTCCTCCAACTTCCTTTATACTGTCTTCGTCTTGTTCTTGTTCTTGTTTTTCTTGTTCTTGTTCCTGTTGTTGTTGTTGTTGTTGTTGTTGTTGTTGTTGTTGTTGTTGTTGTTGTTCTTCTTCTTCTTCTTCTTCTTCTTCTTCTTCTTCTTCTTCTTCTTCCTCCTCCTCCTCCTCCTCCTCCTCCTCCTCCTCCTCCTCCTCCTTCTTCTTCTTCTTCTCTTCTTCTTCTTCTTCTTCTTCTTCTTCTATGTTCTCCAACCTCATTTTTTAGTATTTTCTTTATTTCTTCTTTTCTTTTTTAAGGTGGGGCTCCGTCCTCGTACTTTTTTCTCACGTCTTTTTTTTTTTTAAAACCCCTCTCCTTCTTCACTAACTCACATGCACCATACAAATCTGTCGGTTCAATTACTGATGGACATTGTTAACGTTAAAAACACAACAACAACAGCAACAACAACAACAACAGCAACAACAACAGCAACAACAACAGCAACAACAACAACAACAACAACAACAAGCCCACAAATCTCACACACACACACACACACACACACACACACACACACACACACACACACACACACACACACACACAGAGGTTATGATCTTCCTGTATATACCATCAGTACAATCTGTGTCATGATTTTCTGTGTGCGTGCGTGCGTGCGTGCGTGCGTGCGTGCGTGCGTGCGTGCGTGCGTGCGTGCGTGCGTGCGTGCGTGCGTGTGTGTGTGTGTGTGTGTCTTTTTCCTTTCATTTATTTTTTTAAATGTTCATGATAACGCACCGCCAAAAAATGTAGGCAAACGAATCACAAGACAAAACACGACGCGTTTCGACCTCTTAGGTCTTCTTCAGACAAGATGCAAAACACTCAGGTCCATGTGTTTTTTCCCCCCACTTTTGTGTGTCTTGCGGTATTTCTATATAATTTCTTTCTTCTCATTTAAGTTCTTTCGATATCTGTGCTTGAAACCTGTAACTGGAGATGTGTAATCGTTTGACTCGCACTATCATTATTAGACTGCTTTTTTTATGTGTGTTGCTTTGCGTTGTTTTTGTTTCGCATGGTTAAATATTATTACTTATATGTGCATGTTATCTTGTACGAATTGTTTAATGTGTATTGTGTGAGCTACGCCAGGAGTTTCATAAGCCCAGAGAACGGACTCTTCACAACCAAAGTGTTTTTTTCTTTTGAATTATATTTTGGTCATCATTGTTGTCGTGGTCCCCACCCCCCCACCCCCACCCCCCCCCCCCTCTCTCTCTCTGTCTCTCTGTATGTCTATCTATCTATCAGTTTGTTGGTCTGTCTCTGTCTCTCTGACTCTGTCTGTCTTTCTCTGTATGTCTGTCTGTCTGTTTGTCTGTCTGTTTGTCTGTCTGTCTGTCTGTCTTTCTCTCTCTCTTGTCTGTCTCTCTGTCTGTCTATCTGTCTGTCTGACAAAAAAGGAGAAGAAGCGGAAGCGGAAGTTTATTCAGTATAGACCATGGCCCCTTCTGAAGTGGGTACAATACATTGACAATCCACTTTTGATTACACAATGCATAATCAGATAATTACATAGCACGGCATGACAGTTGAGCATTAATCCATCCCGACTGCGTAATCCAAGACTACTTTAACTGAGTCGTACGGTACGTCTTTTAAATGTTTTACACAAAATACATGCAAACATTCGTCAATATTATTTCATTTCGATTTGCCATGAGCAATACAACTTTAAACCGATATGGGCTATTTAGATATTTTGGGGAGGGTGTTTGTTTGTGTGTGTGATAAAATCATTTCGCAGACCTGGGAAAGCAGGACAGCACAGCAAAAACACATTGTTCATCCTCTTTGGCATTCCTACACAACGGGCACATAATAGCATCTTAATCTACATTGGTATACCGATGCTTCTGTGCGAGTATATCGGCTATTTCAAATCTCATCCCTGTCATATAGTTCTTCAAAATGTCTGTCAATGTCAAGTGAAACATATGCATCACAATTCCTAGATGGTTTGAATGTTCTGTATCAGAGAGAGAGAGAGAGAGAGAGAGAGAGAGAGAGAGAGAGAGAGAGAGAGAGAGAGAGAGAGAGAGAGAGAGAGAGAGAGAGAGAGAGAGTTTCCTTAGTTCTTTTCCATGTGCTAAAGTCGTTATCGCACACCGAACATTTCACCCAAAAGTCAACGACTCAGACTTTAAAACTAAAGCTTCACCAAGTAGGGTGGAGGACAGCGACAGGGAGGGAGGAGGAGGGGGGGGGGGGGGGGGAAGGGGGAGGAAGATGTGGAAGAAAGGAGATGGCGGAGACAATTCGAGGGAGATTTCCTTTCACATGTCACTGAGACTCACACCCCAAAC
>JADBJO010001565.1:182500-185000 GCA_016801955.1 Conus betulinus | reverse complement strand
GCTGAGCTTTTTTTTTTTTTTTTATCCGACTTTTCTTTTTCATTCGAGATTACACTACTTTGTTCATGCTAAACAGTATTATTATTATTATTATTATTATTATTATTATTATATCATTCTGTTGTGTAAAAACAAGAGACTGCTCTGTATATTTTGACAGTGAATAAACGTTTGAAAAAGTTTGCACACATTCTTATGATTATTTATTATTGAATTATGGTATGAATGGCAAATTGTTACAACTTATTACTCACTTATCGCCGTTACATCTCTCTCTCTCTCTCTGCGTGTATGCGCGTGTGTGTGTAAGTGTGCACGCGCGCGGGTGTGTGTGTGTGTGTGTGTGTGTGTGTGTGTGTGTGTGTGTGTGTGTGTGTGTGTGTGTGTGTGTGTGTGTGTGTGAGTGTGTGTGTGTGTGTGTGTGCGCGCGCGCGCGCGCCCTGTGGTCATCTCGTTTTTCTCTGTCTTATTTCTTTCCAGTCCACTATAAATCTGCTGTCTTGATGTTTCAATTTCCAAAGAAATTTATCCCTGTATTCTGTGGTTGTAGCTCTTGTCCCTGAAGCGACAACGTCGACTACAACCACCCACCACCACAACCACGCCTGCGCCAACTACAACAACTACACCAACACTACCACACACTACTCCCTCCCACAACTACAACTACCACACCGACAACCACCACCACAACTACAACTACCACACCGACAACCCACCACCACCACACCAACCACTACAACCACACCGACCACTACGACAACAAACTCCAACCACTACTACTACGACCACTCCTACGACTACAACCACCACCATCCCCGACTACTACAACCACACCGACAACAACAACTCCAACAACTACAACCACTCCGACGACTCCAACAACTACACCAACAACCACGCCAACAACTACAACAACCACACCAACAACGACAACAACCACACCAACAACCACAACAACCACACCAACAACTACAACAACCACACCAACAACTACTACAACCACACCAACAACCACAACAACCACACCAACACAACAACAACAACAACCACACCAACAACTACGACCACCACACCAACAACTACTACAACCACACCAACTACGACAACTACAACAACCACACACCAACCAACTACAACAACCACACCAACAACTACAACTACGCCAACAACTACGACAACCACGACGCCAACAACTACACCGACAACTACAACAACCACACCGACGACGACGACGACGACACAAACTACAACCACGACAGTGCCTACGACGACCACAAGGACGACCACTACGACAACAGTAAAACCTGTTGAAGGCGAGTATGCAGCAATACAATCTTGGTTTTATTTAGTGAAGTTTCTATCTGTAATTGGTATAATTTTGTACACATGTGAATGTTTATCTGGCGAATGGAAAGGTGTTCGGAGGGGATTGTGAGGGGAGGTGTTAGAGAGAGAGAGAGAGAGAGAGAGAGAGAGAGAGAGAGAGAGAGGCGGGCGTGTATGCGTATGGTGTGTGTGTGTGTGTGTGTGGTGGCGGTTGTGGTGGTGTGTGTGTGCGTGCGTATGTGTCGTGTGGTGTGTGTGTGTGTTGCGTGGTATGGTGCGTGAGTGTGTGTGTGTGTGTGTGTGTGTGTGTGTGTGTGTGTGTGTGTGTGTGTGTGTGTGTGTGCGTGCGTGCGCGCGCGTGCGTGCGTGCGCGCATGCTGATTTATGTGATAGTCCTATAACCATGTACATTATTATCAGAGAGTCTGATAGGGAGCTTCACGAATGTTTAGAGCATATGGTAGTACCTTCCGCCGGTAGATGATCTCCCTTTAACCTCATCAGAGAATAGATCCTTGCCTCTCTCCATACGCACTGACTTTGCTTTCTCGCGTAATCATTTGTCTTAGTATTCCTTGTGTGAGATTCAACGTACGAAGTGGTGTGCGTGTGCTCCACAGACATACACACTGTTTTAAAAGCTGATGGTATGTTCTCACCAAAATCTGTTGTTCTGTCCAGGAGAGTGCCCTCCCTTTGAGTGTCCATTGGACTGCGGGCTGGCCGGATATGAAGTGGACGACAACCAGTGTCTGTTGTGTTCCTGTAATGAGTGACCACTGACCCACAGTTAGCGGTTGGGAGAAGGGGGGAAGGGTGGGGTGGGAGGATGTGAAAGGGGTGGGGATGTTGGCTAAGGATGATTGCTGGGGTGGGATATGATGCAAACATTTTACACTAGGAACTATAGCGAATCACTAGCTCCAACGCTTTCTGGCTTGCAGATTCCATCGCGAAGAGCGATATTTGATTTAAGAAACAGTTTCATATTCAAATATTCTTCTTCTTTTTTTTTTTTTTTTTACAGAGAGAGAATAAGATGGATAGAGAGAGAGAGAGAGACAGACACAGAGAGAGAGAGAGAGAGAGAGAGAGAGCTCGATCAATAGATGGGTCGATAGATTGATACATACATACAGAGAGAGTGAGAGGGAACGACTATGAACCAGAG
>JADBJO010001565.1:160000-177500 GCA_016801955.1 Conus betulinus | reverse complement strand
GTCAAGGAATACCTGTACTGTGGTTTGAAGAATAATGAGTGTAAGGACTGTGTCCTGTGCTACTCAGATTCCATCACCAACACTACAGGTGTCTGTATCTGTCAGCCTGGTTGACATTGATTAATAGTATAAAGCATTAAAAGGCATCCTGTGGTATCACCTGCAAAAGAAGTTTAGGTGGCTTGTTCATGTCAGTTTTTTTCATGAAACAGGTAGTCTCCTGTAGTAGAACTGATATCACCAAGCACCACAGAGGGAATTTGGGAACAGTACAGTGTCTGCTGTGCTGTTTTGCGCCCCATGATTATGATCTGATATTGATAATATATTGTTAACCCTGGAAATATGGCTGCGAGAACCTGGAGAAATAGGTAATAGGGATCGGAATGAATAACAAACAACAACACAACAACAACAAAATTTCGTTTTCACTGAAACTAAAATATCTAGGTAAGGTGAAACTAGAGTGAGCAATGTGAATGAGAGTAAATTTCCAATTCCACAGGAATATGAGAGAAAGAAATTCACATACACTGACACAGTCACATATTAAAACACACAGACAGACACATGTACAGACACGCATGCGCACACGCACATACAGACAGACAGACAGACACACACACACACACACACACACACACACACACACACACACACACACACACACACACACACACACACACTCTCACATGCACACCTTTTGTAAAATCACAACCTTTCAATACAATGCACTTTTAAACAGGAAGTTACTACTTTCAGCACAGTATTGCTGCTTTTAGTATTACATATTAAGATTGAATAGCTGGTTATAGGAGGTCACTGCTAACCTCAGGACAACCAAACTGATGACACAGTTCAGATAATTGTTATTATGACTAAACATGTGTTTATATTTGTTTGCAGCTTGTAGTGCAGGTAAATGAACTAGCTACACTGCAGTCACTTTCATCATCAAGATTCTGAATATGGTATAATGACAGAATATGGTTTTACCAGCCTATTGTTAGCATCTGGTAATAGATGATGTATACTGAAAGTTGAATCACTTGAACTATGATAAAAAGAAAACTGTACATAAACAAAACATTTAAAACAAAGGAAATGACTGGAATCTGTTGATACATAAATATTTTCTCCCCAAAGAGAAAAATAAATTGGCTTAAAATTACCACACATTATTAACCTATAGACTTAAGATTTGTAATACATTTTTTTTCTGCTATCTTTATGACTCACTCATAGCTATACTAGTACTACAGAAATTAACCATGCATTTAAAGTGAATTCATGCATATCTCAAGGCCACATGTTTTGAGAACAAAATCATACAGTAATAGTAATATGACTGTTGGAGGGAGGGGGGAGGTGGGGGTTGTCTTCTTTGGGAGCTCACAGTGTACGTTAGGCAAAGGAAGATCTTTTATTGGTAGTTTTTTTTTCCTTCTTTGGTGATAATATGACTGTGAGACATGGAATAATACAGACAGCTTGCCATGGCAGGCACTCCAGTCCACATCCATGATCCAGTCCTGTAAACCCACTAGCATTTCAGATGAAGTCACCATCTGCGATACAGATGTTCTGTTGCATTTGGAGGTCACAGACACAGACAGAACACCCCCACCCCCACCCCAGCCCCCAGTATTCTCAAGACTTTATCCCTCTCTCACTCTGCTACCTTCCCCCCCCCCCCCCCCCATCCCACCCCCCTTCTCTCTCCTCTGCCTATTCCCTCCCTCAGCCCATATCCCCCCCCCCAGCCCATACCCCCCCCCACCCCCCCCCCCTTCCCATTTCTAGATCCATATACATTCAAGCATGCTCACACAGATTCCGCGCTCTTAAAGGAAAATTACATCTGGCTGTGCAGCTGCTACTTTCATTATGATGTTTCAGTGGTAAGTGGTTCAGTGTTCCAGTATCAATCATGTTTGCTTTTTCAGATCTGCTGGTGATAACAGTCGCAACAGAAGAAACGGATGGTTTCAAGCGCTTTTTACATTCTGCGAAGAAATATGGGCTGAAAGTGAAGGTAAGAATTCTTTCTATTTTTATAATGTGTGTGTGTGCTTTTCTAGGTGTGTGTATGAGTGTGTGTGTGTGCATGTGTGTTGTACATGTGTTTGTGTGTGTGTGTGTGTGTGTGTGTGCGTGTGTGTGTGTGTGTGCGTGCGTGCGTGTGTGTCACATGCATGTAAGCGAGTATTTACACATAGATTTAAAGATGTATATGAAGGCATGTGTGTTGTCTCTGCAGCCTTTTACTGTTTTAGTCAGTGTTTGCTTACATTGGAAAGTCAACAATTTTAGAAAAAAAATTGGTGATGATGTCCAACAGTGATGATAAGTAATTATAGCAGTAAAGATCATGCAATTATTTTAAACAACAGCAAAAATGATAATGATAAAGATGATGATGATGACATTGACAACGATGATGACAACAACAACATCAAGAATGAGTGTAATAATGCTTGACAATGATAAGACTTAAGAGCGAAATCAAACCAAAGATAAGGGTGCTATTGACCCTCACACAACCTGCGCAGGTGCTGGGCATGGGGGAGAAGTGGAAAGGGGCCAGATGGACTACCCAGGAGGGGGTCACAAGGTGAAACCTGCTGAAGAAGGAGGTGGAGAAGTACAAGGATAACAAGGACCTCCTCATCATGTTCACAGACAGGTTGGTGGTCACACTGTAGCAACACTGGCCTCTCAGATGTCTGTCTGTCTGCTTGGTGTGTCCAAGATGGAAGAAGAAAACATACAAAACTTGCCTACCTGCTTCCAAAAAGTCAGTTACTTATAGTAATTACTTTTTAACTATCTGGCTGACAGCATCATCTTCACTTGCAGTAGTTGTTTCATAGATCTACACTCTTAACCTGCATAGTGCATCTCTGTGACCCTTTGTCACATACACTCTCCCCTCCCTCCCCCCACCTCATCCCCACTTCCCTGCTCATTCCCTTCCCTCCCCCAAAACACTCCCGCCTGCATGCATACATGCACATAGTGACATACATGTATTCACACAAAGTTCAAAGTTGAAGTTCAAAATATTTATTCCTCTAACGCCTTTTTATGGCTTTGAGTCAAAATATTTATTCCTTTAACGCCCTTTTATGGCTTTTAAGGTAACATTCATTTTAAATGCCAGTTTTTAATACAAAACAGCCTGCAGGCCCATTGCATTCAAAATGTAAAAGATGTCAGTCCACAAAAGGGACATAATTAAAACTACAGATTTTCAAAACTCAATATATTTAGCTAGTTTTACCAGAACAGACTTATTTTAAATGTAATTAATAGCGAACTGCGAACAAAGTAAGATAAGATAATGTTGCTTGTAGCCCAGCCAACCACAAAGGGCCACATCAGGGCTGTCACCACGTTAAAATGAACTCAAAAGTCATTCATTCACACAATTCTTTAAAATACATCTTCGAAAAAAACCCATAAAAAATTTGTTAAAAATCTTTCCACTGTAAAATCTCAGAACCAGTTATACAGCAAGCATCATTTGCTGTTGTTTTGAGGGGGGATTATTCCATTCATAACATGATATTATTGTTACAATAAATCACTTACCACATTTAAAAAATCAAATCTTATGCACACATGCAAGCTCACACACACATGCAAATTACCTGGATCTGCACTGTGTAACAGTACATTGTTTGGACCAAATAAATTTTTTTAAAAAAAAAAAAAAAAAAAATCTCTATCTCAGTGAAAGGAAAATGCCAGAAAGCAACATCATTTGAAAGAGCTCAGTGAGAATAATGTAAGCAATGCGTTTATTCTGTTCTCCAAGTTTGTATTCAAACGAAATGAAACTAACATATAATTTAAACAGGTAAGACGAGTGTGTGTTTACATCAATACATGTTTAGTTGCACAGTAACGGTACAAACTAGAAGGACTCGCACAGTCGCAGGAAAACGCAGACATCAGGAAATGTCAACGGGGTCCTGGATATGCCCTTTGACCCCATCCTCACCAAAAATGTGATGGGTTTGTCCTGGACCGCATTCCTACATTCTAGCATGTTTCTCGACATTGGTTCATCAGGTTTTGTGTAATTTTTGCCGAACAGAGAGACGAATCACCAGACCCTGGCAGAAGCATTGTCTACATGGTGCAGGCAATAGATTGGTCACACAAGTTCAGGATTTGAAATCAGTCTGAGGTGCTCAAGGTATAGACTAACTTTGTCAAGAAAGGCTATCCACACACCCATCTTAGGTGTAAGAGGTACGGACTAACTTCGTCAAGAAAGACAGGCTATCGACACATCCATCTTAAGTGTAAGAGGTGCAGACTAACTTCATCAAGAAAGACCAGCTGTCCACACACCCATTCTGGTGCGGCATTTTGCCACACAGGAAATGATTGACATTCCTGGCCTGGCCAAACCATACATACAAGATCCAACTGTTAGGAAACATAGGTTTGATCAGAGCACCAAAAGCAAATGTGTAAGGGCAGTTGAGTGGATTCCTGCCAGCTTAGGCCAAGACCAAGTTTCATGCTGACAGAGGGAAGAATGTTTGATCTAATTCCTGTCCTGGGTTTGATGATGGAGTGGATGATTTTTTTTTTTTTTTTTTTTTTTTTTTTTTTCTTCATTGTATGTAGTCATAAGCTAGATTAAAATGTGTTTTTCTAGGGACAACCTTGGTATTGTGGGGGGGAAGAGGGAGGGGAATGTATTGGGGGGGGGGGGGGGAGGGGGTGGGGGTGGGGGATAGAATTGAAGAAGGCAGGTATTGAATGGAAAGGAACATAAGAAATTAAATACCTATTCTGTTGCCAGCATCAGTAAACTTGTGATCCAATCATTACCAGCTTGACAACTTTTGTGCACAGTGGCAAGTATCTCCATGTGTCTCGACAGCAGTGTCATGACTGACTTGGGACTGAGCATGAGAACATTTGTAATTCCACTTTTGTTTTTTAAATCATGCAGGCAAAGAGAGTCAGTGTAATTTGACCCCATTTCGTCTGTCTGTATGTGTTTGCGCTTGTGTGTGTGTGTGTGTGTGTGTGGTCTGATGTAGGTCACCTGAAGTCAGTTTTGTTTTTCTGCATTGTCATTCTCATTCTGAAAGCCGTCTTTGGAGCTTTGTTTGGTTGTCTTCATTTTATGTCTGTTATTTGTGATATCTACAGACATGTTCATAAAAAAAAAAAAAAAAACTTTCAGTGTTGATTGTCTATCAAATAAGTGTTACTTGTGCTTTGTTTGTGTTTATTGTCTATCAAGTAAGTGTTACTTTGCGCTTTGTTTTGTGTTTTTATTTGAAGTTTTTGCTTCTTCTTTTTTTTGTGTTATTGAAATAAACCATTTCTGTCACAGTTCAGTTCTTCAGTTTTGGCATTTTATTTCACAATAACTCATTTGTTTTAATTTACTGCATACTGGTATCAGTTGATTTGTATGTTAACTATTGTTTTTTTTTTTCCTTTTTGTTTTTCAGTTATGATGTGGTTTTTACTGATGGGCCCCAAACCATTCTGGACCGCTTTGCAAAATTTGATGCCAGGGTCGTCTTTTCAGCAGAGGGCTTCTGTTGGCCAGATGCCTCGTGAAGGTACCACTTCCGCTTCCCTCCCCCCTCCCTCTTTACCCTTCTTCCCCCTTTCCTCCTGACACCTGCCCTTCTTCTTTTGACTTTCGAGTCTCAGGGAATCCTCTGGAGTCTCCGGGAATCCTCTGGAGTCTCAGGGAACCCTCTGGAGTCTCTGGGAACTTGTAAAATTTTCAGCAGTCTAATTTTGATTGTGGGCATGATTGCTGTTGTGGATAGAGTAAATTGTACTTCTATTTTTTTTTTCATACTTTGATTTTACAAGGCAAGAAGGGCTCAGTTTCAAGTTCATAACAGTCCAGCTGTTCATGCTGAGCATTTCAGGTGTTATCAAAAAAAAAAAAAAAAAAAAAAGTTGTCATGCATGTAGAAACAAATGTACAAACACCACAGAGCATTACAGCAAGTGCACTGCCATGTCTGTGACAGATAAACCTTCTGAGGCACCAACCATACTATTTGTCACCCCTAAGTTAAAAAAGAAAGTTAGATAAAAGTAAACAACTGATGATTTAATCATGCCACGACCATTTAAAGAAAATGGGCCATGAAATTGGGATCAGGGACACATTCTACTATCAAATTAGTGTACAATGTAGCTCTAGTCAAAGGACTTTTTTTTTTCTTTTTTTTTTTTTTTGATTCTATGTTACTTGTGTTACCCCATGCAATTGCAAGTGTGACAAAAAGAACAAGTTTGAATGTACTGATTTTTTTTTTTTTTTGAGGGCGGAGGGGGAGGATGGTTTTCATGTAATAAAAGGTAATCAGATTGTTTTTGTTGTTGTTGTATGTAATTGGTGCCCCTGTGTCCATGTGAGTGAGTGAGTAAGTGAGTGTGTGTGTGTGTGTGTGTGTGTCTGTGTGTGTGTGTGCGTGTGTGTGTGTGTGTGTGTGTGTGTGTGTGTGTGTGTGTGTGTGTGTGTGTGTGTGTGTGTGTGTGTGTGTGTGTGTGTGTGTGTGTGTGTGTGCAAACAGGTGAGTGTGTGTGTGTGTGTGTGTGTGTGTGTGTGTGTGTGTGTGTTCATGTGTGTAAAGATGAAACCACAGCTTCTCGACAAATAAAGACATGATTATGGTGGGAATGGGTGAGTAAGAGGTTGAGAGAAGGGGCTGGGAGGGGAAGGGAGAGAGGGAAGGGATCAGGGAAATAAAAGCCACACTGTCAGTGATCGTGTGGTCACCTGCTGTTTTCATGCCAACAGGAAAAGTACCCGCCTGTGAAGTCCAGTGAGAAAAGATTCCTGAACTCAGGAGGTAAGTTCAGACACATTTTAATTTTCCAGAAGACACGCACACATTCACACACTCACACACACATACACGCACACACACACACACACACACACACACACACACACACACACACACACACACACACACACACACACACACACACACACACACACACACACACACACACACACACACACACACACACACACACACACACACACACACACACACACACACACACACACACACACACACACACACACACACACACACACACACACACACACACACACTGTCATATTAGGGGCTTTGATATAATCGTTACAAACTGATCAACATGTGTTGTCACACTGCAGATACTGATGCTGGTGTTGCACACACAAATACAAAAGACAGGAGAGCAAGACCTGGCTGGCCCTAAATGTGGCTGCCATCACAAAACTTTACACATCTTCTGGGCAATGAAGTCTGTCAGCTTTCTAGTGAATGCCAATCCATTGGTGATTTCTGATCTGTGTTGACAAGAACTAACATCGTTTTTTTTGAGCTTTTGAGAGTGCATCAGAACAGGGAACCCACACAATTTGGACAGATTTGTTTGGGCATTCACCTATAATGTCTCCGGTGTGTTGAGAACCGTAAACGAGAAGTTTGACTCAGGAAGAAAAAAGAGATGTTCGGTCAAACTAGTGCTTGTTTTTAGTGCCATGAAATATGTGTTTAATGCACAGTGCATGCATGTGCTGGATTTCGAATTTCCACTAGGATTTGTTGGAGGCAAACTCTCTGTCGGACATCACTAATTTTACATAACACTGACTAATTACAGTCACCAACGTTTCAGAGAATCCACATGATTATGATACACTTACAGTTGTTCTTAGATGACATACATTTCCCCCAAATACACTGGTTTCTCATGCAGTTGGAAATGTAGAGTCCCTGAGTCTGGAGTTCATGGTTCAGAGGCATTTATTCAGCGTCTCATACTAGGAATCTAAAACCTGAGGAAATGTGTAGCAACTGCAGGATCCAGAAAACAAAGGATTGAGCTTGGCAGCAAGCTGGCAGACAGGAAGTCCTTGTCACTATGGAACGAGGATAAGCACGCCTGAAACCACATGTATCTCACTGCCACTCCCTGTATAAAAACCATCCAACAGGGTGGATGTCCCAGATGATGGCCAAAGAAGTCCTGGATGGAGCGTAAGAACAACTCAGGACTGGCCACACCACCCTGGCTCAGTTGTGTATAACGGGCATCAAAGAGTTGTGGAGATCCCCAGATTGTCCAGGCGTCTGTCCAGGGTCCCTGTGGTCATGGAACAGTGAATCCGGCGCTGGTAGTGATTGAAAAGATGGGAACGTGACTTCAGTGAGCCTTAACTCTTTTTCATTCCTACTTTTCTATGAACCATTACTTCCTCTTTTCCTAGATTCTTATAATACGAGTATTCCCTTCATTCCTGGATTTAGAGAAAAAAGAAGTGTAAAGTGAGAACTGCCATGTATGCAGAAGCAAAACCGGCCAGAATAGAGCGGCAACCACTTTCCCAGGCTGTAGGGAGCCATCTGGCATCCATTCCATTCATAAACACTGCCCCGCAAGCGACCCGGTCATGACATGCACCGATGACGCTACTCGCATGAAGTTCAAAGCGCTTACCGCGGGAACTGATTTTCCAGGCTGCAAGAAGAAAAGGAGATATCTTGTGCTGCCCTACGATTTCTGCAAACTGGAAAACTGGGTTGTACGGATGAAAGAGTTAAGAATGATACTTTTAGCACAGTATCATCACCTGTATTCTAGAGGTTTTGTACTGTCTGCAGGGCTCATGGTTTTGCTCCTGATGTTTGTTACCAATTTATACAGGGTTCATGGCCTGTGCTCTAAATGTCTGTCAGTGTCTGTGCTGGTTTATAGGCTTGCTCCAGATCTATCATCTATGCAGGGTTCATGGGCTATGCTACATGTGTCTGTGACTGTCTGTGCAGGGTTCATGGGCTATGCTGTAGATGTCTGTCACTGTCTGTGCAGGGTTCATGGGCTATGCTGTAGATGTCTGTCACTGTCTGTGCAGGGTTCATGGGCTATGCTGAAGATCTCTGTGAATGTCTGTGCAGAGTTCATGGGCTATGCTGAAGATGTCTGACTGTCTGTACAGGTTCATGGGCTATGCTGCTGTAGATGTCTGTGACTGTGCAGGATCATGGTCTATGCTGTAGATGTCTGTGACTGTCTGTGCAGGGTTCATGGGCTATGCTGTAGATGTCTGTGACTGTCTGTGCAGGGTTCATGGGCTATGCTGTAGATGTCTGTCTGTGCAGGTTAGTGGGCTATGCTCCAGGTGTCTGTGACTCTGCAGGTTCATGGCTATGCTCCAGATGTCTGTGACTGTCTGTGCAGGGTTCATGGGCTATGCTGTAGATGTCTGTCATTGTCTGTGCAGGGTTCATGGGCTATGCTGTAGATGTCTGTCATTGTCTGTGCAGGGTTCATGGGCTATACTGTAGATGTCTGTGACTGTCTGTGGAGGGTTCATGGGCTATGCTGTAGATGTCTGTGACTGTCTGTGCAGGGTTCATGGGCTATACTGTAGATGTCTGTCATTGTCTGTGCAGGGTTCATGGGCTATGCTGTAGATGTCTGTGACTGTCTGTAGAGGGTTCATGGGCTATGCTGTAGATACATGTCATTGTCTGTGCAGGATTCATGGGCTATGCTGTAGATGTCTGTCATTGTCTGTGCAGGGTTCATGGGCTATGCTCCGGAGTTGCACTATATCCTGCAGTACAGTGCTCTGGATGACAGTGGTGATGACCAAGGCTACTACACCTCTGTCTTCCTGGATCGTGCCACAAGGGTACGTTTGTTGTGTGTGTGTGTGTGTGTATATATATATATATATATATGTATATGTGTCTGTGTCTGTGTGTGTGTGTGTGCGGGCGTGCATGTGTGTGTGTGTGTGTGTGTGTGTGTGTGTCTGTGTCTGTGTATGTGTGTGTGTGTGTGTGTGTGTTATATGTGCATGTATGTGTGCGTAGATTTTGAGGGCTGGAGAGCGGAAAGGTTTATATTTGAAAACATGCACATATGCATGCAGGCACACACGCATGCATGTATGCGCACATGCACATCTGCGCTCAAGTATACACACACACACACACACACACACACACACACACACACACACCACACACCACAGAGCACAGAGTAAATGAGTGAGCATTCTAAATATGAGCACTCTAATGGACTGTGACATATTCCCCATTTGCTGCTGCGCAATAGAATTGGATCTGCGTTTTTCAGAATTAGATGTAAAAGTAATCAAACACTTTGTACAGGCAGTCAAATAGTTTGTAGTTCTTCACAGTCAGTTTATTGACCTTGTAGAATGTTAGGATGTTAGAGAAAATGGTTTATGAGAACATTTAACATATAAGTGAATGAAGATGAAAGAGAAGGCTGCTGCTTTTCTCTGAACGGCCTTCACCCCCCCCCCCCCCCCCCCCCCCCCCTCCCCCTCCCCTTTCCTTTCCATATTTAATGGTCCAAGGCTTTAGCTTCCATAATTCTGCTAGATGGAGTGAATTAAGAAATACGGGTTTATTTATTTCTTTCTTTCTTTCCTTAGTTTATTTTGCTACCATTTTTCTGTACCTCCTTGGTACCTTTATTGCCATGTCTTTCTTACACCAAGAGTTGTTTAAACGCAGTCTTTAGTCGGCATCAGCAGTTCACAGAGGACAGGTGTGAAGTTGCCATTAGACCACATCTGAGAGGAATCCCTGCACTGCCTGTGTCGATCACCAGCATCAAAGATGTGGACCCAAACCCATGTAGCATGGATGCGGAGGGCACATTCAGACCGAAGTGACCATGAAAATGAGACATGTAAAGTTGCAGAGAGTCTTTCTGTCATTTCATGATGAATGAGGCTGATGGTGCCATGGAGATTCAGACAAAAGTTATTGAGGAAAAGACTGATACAAAGAATTGTTCAAAGAGCGATCCTTAACTCACTGGCAGACTTTGATGCAATGATTTGAAAACAAACAAACAAACAAACAACTTATCATTATCAGTGCCAGACAGTGTCAGTGTTGAGCATGTCTGGACATGTGAATCATGTTTGTGCAGGGCAAGCTGAACATCAAACTGGACACACGCTCAGAGATTTTCCAGAACCTGCATGGTGCTTTAGGTAGGTATGTTTGTTCATGTAGGTTACCTTCAGTTAACCCTTTCTCTGCCACAGTATAAGAGCTTTCCTGTGTTGCTGAGTGCCTGGGCTAAATTGTAGAAGGTTAACTCATCTGTTCACTACTCATTCATTTATTGAGATATCTCTTAGATTTTTTGCATGTTTTCTTTCTTATACCCTGTGCTATAATGTGGTATATCATAATAATTTGATTTTGCTAGTCATTAGGATGATAAAAGTGAATATAATCGAGTAATAAGTACCCCGTAGTAGGCATGGTTATGGGCGTACAAGATCGTGAAAACGATCCCGTAATAGACACAGGGCAAGTAGGGAAGAGCCTAAGTCCTTCAGTGACATGGGTAAGCTTGCTGATGGAAGATGTCACAACACAATGAGTGCGTCTTTGATGTTTGGGAGTATGCTGATAGAAAATGGATAAATTGTTGACTGCCATGGAATTACTGCCCTTTTATAACTGGAGCAAAAGCTGAATTTCTGTTCAACCATGAGAAAGGGCTGAGAGGCAATGAAGAGACCAGCCCATTCACCTGTTTAGTGGACACAAGTGAGACGAAAAGTGTATATACTTCCATTTGTCTGACCTCCACACGGCCAGTGAGGGAAGCAAATGCTCCCCCCCCCCCCCCCTCTCCCCATTCACTCGTCCCTTCCTTTTTTCCTGAACTCCATCACCTATTGGTGACTTCACTTCAAGCCTTCTACTCACATGCCATTTCAAGATAAATAACCACAGTGAACGGACCTGGCTCCACAGCGAGAACTGTTTGAAATGCCCCCCTTCACCGTGCAAGCATTGCCAGACCTATGATCGCACAGCGTTTGGCTCAAGGCCAGTGTTTGGTCATGACTGATCCGGGAAAGAGGGGGGGGTAAGGTGGGTTGGGATGGGGTGGGCAACTTCACTTCCAACAGGATTCCATTCTGCTAAGAGGTAAGCCTAATAAGTCATGTGTAAGTGATGCAAATGGATCAGGTGCCTGAATGAAGGTTGATGGAACACTTCCACCATTAGTTTGTCTGTAAATTTGTGTCTTGAAATTGGTATGCACGTGAAACGTATTAGGGTATTTGAGGATATAAAAGCTGATTCATACAAGTACGTATTCTGGTAGCAAAGGGGTTAATTAGATGAGTGTGACATTGGCTGTAAGGTGTGGCAGTTGATAAATTTCATGGCGTCTCCAAAAGTGTCAGAAGTCATCATGCCTGAAAAGTATATACTGTGATTTAAAGGTAAATGTAAGTGGTGTTAAAACACTGAACAAATATGTGTTTGATGTGTGTGTGATTAACTGAATATCTGACAGGTAGATCAGGTAGTTGATGGTGGTGGCTAATGATTAAGATGTACATTTGTAATGCTATCTGCTTTTAGGCTATGTACATTACAGTGTTGTTTGTTTTATATACTTTGTACAGTATGTGTGTGTGTGTGTGTGTGTGTGTGTGTGTGTGTGTGTGTGTGTGTGTGTGTGTGTTTGTGTGTGTGTGTGTGTGTGTGTGTGTGTGTGTGTGTGTGTGTGTGTGTGTGTGTGGTGTGGTGTGTGTGTGTGTGTGTGTGTGTGTGTGTGTGTAATTCTTTTCTACTCGTACATGACAGTCAGAACTGGTGATTGTTCATTTTTGTTCTCTGTTAGCATTCTTTTTTTTTCGGTGTTTGTTTTCAGGTGACCAGTCACCTGCATAATTCATTCATAAAAGCATATTTTTTATTGTTCCTTTAAATGTAAGTTTTTGTCTTGTATCCCAGATCTTTTTTCTCCTATCTGTCTGCCCCCCCCCCCCCCCCCCTCTCTCTCTCTCTGCTCTTTCTCTCTGTCTCTGTTTCTCTCCCTCTCTCTCACTCGCTCACTCGTATGTCAGCCCAAGCCATCTGTCTGTTGTTAAAGATGATGACAGTCTTTCACTGTGACACTGTATACATTTCAGTGTCTGTCACCTATCTGCAACAGGACCTGAACAAACTGTGTTCCCCCTTCACCGCCTGTTGCAGGTGACGTCTTGGTCAAGTATCGGGGTCAGCACAGCTACCTGTACAATGTGGTCACCGGCACCTCACCTGTGGTGGTGCATGGAAATGGCCCCATCAAGGTAGCACACTCCACAGCCTGCTTCCTTTTGATGTTTGGAATTGTCAGGAATGATGCAGACGGTCAAACGACAGGCCTGACCTCTGCCCCCCCCACCACTTACTCGTTGCGAGAAGGCAAAATGTGGATATGTGATTGATGCCACACTTGGAATGTTCATGCAATTTGCGGAGAGTGGGGCTGTAAGCAACAGTAGATGAAGAAGAACGAAGATTGTGGCTAATTTGTCATTTTGCTACTGTCAGTAGTCAAAAGGATAATGCTGTGTATGGAGAAGGGGGTTACAGGCAACAGGAGATAAGTAAGAAAGGAAGGTAGTAGCTGACTGTGATTCCTCCTGAATGAAGTAATGTTAGATTCCACAGACCTTAGTCATGAAGGAAACGAATGATCACTTTTTTTTTTTTGCTGTACAGGTGGATGATAAACAAGTAGGGTAGCACTTGCTCCCATAATGGAACAAATACATGCCCATAACCTTGAAGGAATGCTGCCGACGACAACAAATCGCCTCTCAGATATGACAGCACAGAGTGCACAGAACAAACAAAGAAACATCTTCTTGTGGCCAAGGGATGTTTTCTTGTTTGTTCTGTGTGCAGTCATATCTGATAGGCGACCTGGGCAGCACTCCTTTGAAGTTGTGGGCATGTATTTGTTTTGCCATAGGAGCTAGCGTTACCCTTCTTCTTCTTATTCACTGTTCACTGTTCCCTGCCTCATTTCCTATGTACAGGTGGAGTTTAATCGGCTGGCCACCTACCTGGCTGACGGCTGGACCAGCAGTGCTGGATGTCTGCTTGTGCGGAGGACACCATTTCCCTGCAGGGGGTGAAGGTCAGTACTGTTCTTCTTTGGGGAACTCACTGTGACAGCCACTGAGAGGTTAGAGTCAGGGCTTCTGCCTGTCTACAGCTTTGTAGATTTCAGCGACATGTAAATATGAGAATCCTTGAAAAATTAAATGCAGATCAAGAAAATTCATCGTGATGAAAATCGGGGCGGGGGGGGGGGTAGGGTAGTGATGGATGATGGAATCTGTGGGGTGCTAGTCACATTTTTTTTTTGTATGCTACCATATAAGAACACGTCACAAATCTAATGTAAGCTTTTGATGAGCAGACGGTCATCATGTTGTCTACCTGGTTGAAGGCAAAATAGTGTCACACTCTGATGTCATTCGTTGTCAGGTTACTGCAAAAGTGAAAGAGAATGACAGAAGCTGTAGGTGAAGGGGCTGCATCTCTGTGTGTGTGTGTGTGTGTGTGTGTGTGTGTGTGTGTGTGTGTGTGTGTGGAGAAAGGTGAGAGGAGAGGAGAGGGAATGTGAAAGCAGATGAGAAGGCGGTGGTGAGTGTATGCCTGGGTGATGCACCATATTTGCCTGATCAGACTGATTTTTTTTTATTTCAGAGAGTTGGGAAGCGGTAGGGAGGAGAGGAGTTCACTCTCCCCTTTGTATGGAGGTTGTTGTCTCTTGGTACCATAGCAAGGGGCATGACCTTCACTGCTGGTCGTTGCCAGCTCGGCAGTGCACCTACTTCATGGACTTCTGATAGACCTTTGATGATGATTCCAAGAGCATTTCTTCCAGTATGGCTAATGTAGCTATTTCTGCCCCCTAAACTGCCACACAGATCATTATATCAACCACCCTCCCCGTTCCAGGTATTAAAACTCGGCAAGAGTTTGACATGATGCAGCATATGATGCCAGAATGGTTTGCTTTATACCTTATGATTTGGTTCAGTGCTTACCATATCACCAGTCTGGCTCTTTCTGCCTGACTGCTATGGTCTTCGCTGGGTTGAATTGTCGATTAGAAACTGGAAGGTAGCGAACGTAGCTTAGCTTGGTGGGCCAGAAATGGAAGCTGGGATTGCTGGAGTACTGCACCAAGGAGGATGTGTAAGACTCCCCATGTATTAACAGTACTGACATGTGTTTCAGTTGGACGACTACCCCACTGTCTTGATGGGCCTCTTTCTGGAACAGCCCACGCCCTTCATTCGGGAGTTCTTCCAGCGCATCGCCGCTTTCAACTACCCCAAGAGTCGGATCGACCTCTACATCCATAACAAGGTTGGTAACAGTGGTGAACTCTTGTCCAGTGCAGCAGTTGACTAATTCATAGTTTCTGTTTGGGGAACAAAACAGCTAGTCTGTTTATATTTCCTTTTCCAAACTGTTATTTCATTCAATTCCATCTGAAATCAGTTTTTTGATGCTGGTTTCAGTTTCTCTTTTCCAGTCATGTGGTCTTAATTCCACATTGTACATACAGTGTAAATACTCGGGCAGTGCGACTGTTTTTGTTGTGACAGTACTTTGATGATTTGCTTTGACATCCACATAGTTATTGTGTCAGTTCTCTGTTTGCCAGGAAGGTAAACAGTTTAAGCCTCACAACACCCATGGATAGATTTACTATATTTTGGTTTGTTACAAACCCTTTTTCAAGCACCAACACTGGTCAATGACAATAAAGCAGTGTAGAATTTTGTGGTTGTGAAACTGGAAAGACTTCATTGGAAAAGAGTTCACTGGAAAAAAATTCTTTAAGGGATGGGGGAATGGAAGGGGATATTGTAGGGAGGCACAGAGAAAAGGGAGGGGTAGGAGGGACGAGTGAGGGGTATTTGCCCTCACTTTTCGGGCAGGACAGTTCTCTGTTTTCTTTTTCCTTTTTTTTTTTTTTTTTGTGTCTTTTTAAACTTCTTTTCATGTCTTGATCTTTTTTTTTTTTTCACACACTGTCAGGTGACCCTGGTCCTTCCTCTGTCTTCACCACTTGAATGTGAAAAGAATTGACTGACAATTTTCATAAATGCACGCTTTTTTTCAATCAGTTTAAATGAACTGAAGCATAACCCTTGTTTTTCAGATATTTCCTTAAGATGCAGTTAGTAAGTTGAGTTAAAAAATGGAAGTGGCAAAGGTCACTGCATTTTAAGCCACTCTCCTCTATGGCTGCCTTCTCTTGCACCCTTTATGACGTGTGTGTATGTTTACAGTGTGTTTGTGTGTGTTATGAATAACTGGAGAACTATGCTCAGGGTGTAAGCTGTTTCAATGCTTGTTCATGTGTGCATTTATGTATGTTATGAACCGACTGCAGTTGTCTCACCTGCCGTAAACTGAATCAGATATCCATTTTCTGCCGGACGTACAGAGAAAATTCTAAAAGCCATAAAAATCTGACCCCATAACTAGTACAGACATACAAATTTTTAGCTTCACAGCTGAACACTGTTTCCACTGAGCTGTAAATTCAAAACCAGATTCAGTTCAGGGAAGATGAAGGTGGCGGCAGGAGAGGGATTGGTACTGTCTTCCATGATACTGTGTGCTAGACACAGTTAATCTCTCAGCAGTTTACTGCCACTGTGGCTGTGAGGATATGGGTCTTCATCCTCTAATTATCTAGACATGAGCACTTTCAGTGTCACTGTACGCCTGAGTTGATGTGTACCTTGAACAGGGGTACCGTTGTTCTGACACAAGCAGTGTCTGTGTTACTGTATGCCTGAGTTTATGTGTGTTTTCAACTAGAAGAGTACCACCATCCTGTTGTGTGAGCAGTGTCTGTGTCATTGCATACCTGACTTAAATGTGTGTTTTCAACAGGAAGAGTACCATCGTTCTGATGCGAGCAGTGTGTATGTTACTGTATACCTAACTTAACATGTGTTTTTCAACAGGAAGAGTACCATCGTCCTGATGTGAGCAATGTCTGTGTTACTGTTTACCTGAGTTAATGTGTGTTTTCAACAGGAAGAGTACCATCGTCCTGATGTGAGCAGTGTGTATGTCACTATATATCTGAGTTAATGTGTGTTTTAAGAGGAAGAGTACCATCGTCGTGATGTGAACAATTTCTGTGTTAATGTATACCTAAGTTAATATGTGTTTTCAACAGGAAGAGTACCATCGTCCTGATATGAACAATCTCTGTGTTAATGTATACCTAAGTTAATGTGTGTTTTCAACAGGAAGAGCACCATCGTCCTGATGTGAGCAGTTTCATCGAGCAGCATGGAAAACAGTACAATTCTTTGACTCACAATCACCGTCAGATAACATAGGAGAGGTCATGGGACGCAACTGGGCCATGTGAGTCACTGTGGTGTTGTTTGTGAGTGATTAGGGTAAGGATGTGTGTGTGTGTGTGTGTGTGTGCATCCGTGTGTGTGTGTGTGTGTGTGTGTGTGTGTGTGTGTGTGTGTGTGTGCACATGTGTGTGTGTGTGTGTGTGTGTGTGTGTGTGTGTGTGTGTGTGTGTGTGCACATGTGTGTGTGTGTGTGTGTGTGTGTGTGTGTGTGCACATGTGTGTGTGTGTGTGTGT
>JADBJO010001565.1:135000-152500 GCA_016801955.1 Conus betulinus | reverse complement strand
ATCGTCTCCGACACCTTCTGTGACGAGTTTGTGGCTGTGATGGAGGCCTCCAGCAAATGGTCGGATGGGGGTCACAGTGTAGGTTGATGAAGTTCAGGATAGCTGCAGTGTAGCTGCTGTGAGCGGTGTGGGCATAAAGCTGCTGAGAGGGAACATAGAATAAGGGAACCAAGCAAACAGATTTTGTTTTAAACAACAAAAAAATGCACATATTCACACACATGCATGTGCGCGTACGCACGCACGCACACGCACGCACGCACATGCACACACACACACACACACACACACACACACACACACACACACACACACACACACATGCGCACACACGCGCGCACACACACACACACACACACACACACACACACACACACACACACACACACACACACACACACACACACACACACAATATATAAACATGCTGGGCTGAGTCATATGTAAGTCTAGAAGCACGTGTACTAGTGCTTGTTTTTATTTTTTTTTTGTCCCATCTTCTGTGCCACCTCAGTGGCATTGCACCCACACAGTTCATTCCAAACCCCCCCGTACCCCTCCCTTCCGCTCCTCCATCCACAGCTGCAGTTCAGCCTGGCCCGCCACAGCCCTGGCACCGGCAGCAGTCAACATCAAGCCGTCAGGAGGGCAACCCGCCAGGGTTGACACTGCCATCAGCAGCAGTCAACATCAAGCCGTCAGGAGGCAACCCGCCAGGGTTGACACTGCCATCGGCAGCAGTCAACATCAAGCTGTCAGGAGGCAACCCGCCAGGGTTGACACTGCCATCGGCAGCAGTCAACATCAAGCTGTCAGGAGGCAACCCGTCAGGGTTGACACTGCCATCGGCAGCAGTCAACATCAAGCTGTCAGGAGGCAAACCCGTCAGGGTTGACACTGCCATCGGCAGCAGTCAACATCAAGCTGTCAGGAGGGCAACCCGCCAGGTTGACACTGCCATCGGCAGCAGTCAACATCAAGCCATCAGGAGGCAACCCGCCTGGGTTGACACTGCCATCGGCAGCAGTCAACATCAAGCCGTCAGGAGGCAACCAGCCAGGGTTGACACTGGCTAGTGCTAATAATTCTTGTCAATGATTACCACTACCATGACAGTCACTGCCATTGGTATTGCTTCTGTTGTTGAGTGTTGTGAGAGGTTCTTTGTGAATACTGCTGTCACCAGTGTTGGTGCCACAGTGTGAATGTCTGACCACCGTTTTCAGCAGAGAGATACTGTCAGAAAATTGAGCAAAAAACTGACAGCAGTGTTGTTCAAGAGCAGTGAAGATTGACTGACAGGTCATGTAACGAAACAGCTGTGACGAAACAATGTGGTCAGATGTTTGGATTAGTGCAGTCAGTTGAATTACGAACGCGTAGGTATGCATTCTTGTATTTACGTTTTACCAATTCTCCAGGTGCTTTAGGCAATCAGGAATTAATTGCAGGCCTGGGTGATCATGACATAATTCTCTTAGAGAGTAACTTTCACCCTTTTCGAAGAAAACCCCGTAAACGTACCATCAGACTCTGGAACCAAGCAGACTTACCAAAATTATGCAGGGATACTCATGATTTCAGTCGTCTTTTTTTGAGGTCTCACAGTGTTAAAGATAATGTCAATGACCTTTGGAAGTGTATACAAACTAACTTGGAATTTATTATGGATGACAACATGCCAACTAAAATAACTTCAAGCAAGAACCACCAGCCATCGATTAATACAAAAAGCAAATGATTGTTGAGAAGGAAACTTCGGTTCTTTATGAATTGAAACTACACTAATTCAGAAATATTACTGATTAGGTACAAACATATCAAGAGAGGTGTCAGAAGGACTGTAGGCTTGCCCACCAATTATGTTAATTTGATGATTTCAGAAGGTGATCATCAAAACAAGAAATTATGGTCTTACATAGGGAGTAAGAGGCAGGACAATATTGGGATCCCAGACCTGAGAAATAATCGGAAAAACCTAATACAGGACCCTGAAGGAAAAGCAAATTTACTTAACAAATAGTTTTGTTCGGTTTCTCAGATGCCAAGCCTGTAATTAATGTTCGACTAAAGGATGATGATAAGCTCCCCGAAATGCAAAATATCAAAGTAAGCAAAGCAGGAGTATTTAAGTTACTGCCCAACATCAATTAAAACAAAGCTACTGGTCCTGATGGCATTCCTGGCAAGCTCTTAAAATATGTGCCAGTGAATAGACTGAGGTATACCAACTACTTTTCCAAGCTTCACTGGACCAGGGAGTAATGCCTGATGAGTGGCGAGATGCTAGCATTGTCCCTTTTTTTCAAAAAGGGTGACAAAACAAAAGCAGAGAACTAAAGACCTGTATCTCTTACATCCATATCAGCAAAATTACTTGAACATATAATATATAGTAGCATAATGGACCATCTTAACAATATGACTTCTCAAATAATGCCCCGCATGGTTTTAGACAGCGAAGGAGTTGTGAGAGACTCAACTTACAACAACACTCAATTATTTTAATAACTGTCTTAACAACAGACGGCAAATAGATGCAATTTTATTAGACTTTTCTAAAGCCTTTGATAAGGTTGACCATGAGGGCGTGCTACTTAAATTAGAGCATATCGGCATTGGTGGTTCTTTGCTAAAATGGTCTAGATCATTCCTCGTTGGGAGAACACAGAAAGAAAGTTATTGTCAAAGGGTCGTCATCCCATTGTAAACCAGTCTTGTCAGGTGTACCACAGGGAACTGTTCTGGGGCCCATCGTTTTTCTTGATTTATATAATGACATAAGTAGAAATCTCTCTCCTGGAACTACTATAAGGCTTTTTGCAGATGACAGCTTAGTATATAGAACAATTGAAGCAAGAATGATACACTCATTCTACAAGAAGATCTAAACGGGTTTACAAGAGTGGGAAAGAACTTGGAAAATGGAATTTCATCCCCAGAAGTGCCAAGTGTTATGTATATGTAATAAGCGCTCGCCAACTAGATCAGAATGCTCTATTCACAAAACTATTCTTAAAGAAACTAATGCTGCAAAATATTTAGGCTTGATTATAGATAGTCGTCTCAAATGGAAAGAACATTACAATTTAGTATGTAAGAAAGCAAACAACATCTTAGCTTTCTTATACAGGAACATCAACGACTGCCTCCAAAAGGTTAAGGACGACTGCTATAAAACACCGTTAGACCAGTACTGGAATATGGTTGCTCAGTCTGGGATCCTTACAATCTAAAGGACATTGATAACCTTGAAAAGATTCAGAAGAGAGCAGCACATTCGTAACAGGGAACCAACCATATCCGAGAGAAAGGGAATACTAGGAAGAACATGAGGAATTAGAATGGAAACCCTTAGAAGAGAGAAGAGCCTTTATTAAACTTAATACCTTCAAAGGCAGAGCTAAACTAATTGATATCCCAATGGAACAACTAGTATTGAATAAAAGTAGCACCTGGAGTGGCGGTCAATCTTATGCCATACCTGCATCAAATATTGATAGCCATGTACATTCATCATTTTATCCTAGTTTTGTAAGGCTGTGGAACTCGCTGCCGGGTGCCATCAAGATTGCCACAAATGCAGTCTCTTTTAAAAATCAAATTGAAAAGACAATCTTGAGATCTGCATATTGACTGACTTTTCTATTTTAACTTCCCCATATATTTTATGGTTACCTAGGCCTTAACCTGGCCATTGTTTTTAACCTTTTAAATATATCATGTGCGACCCCTTGTTGCCAGATTTTGCTCCAGGGGCCAACAGACTGAGTCGCATTTTCTTTTTTTAACATGAGCACTGGTGACCTACTCATTTTTGAGTGAACCACCTTTTTAGGAAGAAGAAGAAGAAACTAGGAGGGGTGGTGGTGGTGATGAAACAGAATGGCCGGCCGGCAGCCAGGGCATGGTGCAATTTTATCTCCATAAACTCTCTTAAACATTTTTTTAATAACATTCTTGTTAACCACCAGAAACTCACACATACAAAACACAAACAAACAAACAAAAGTTACTGCCCAACAAATACTTCACTGTAAGTCAATTCAAGTTTTATAAACAAAACTTGTAGAAGATACAGTGTGTTGTGCATGTGTCTGTGCCTTCTTGATGTTTCTACCTGACCACTCTGGTCACCAACTTGATGACAGAAAATGCAGAGTCCCAATCACAACCTTGACGCTAACCCTCTGCTATCTGGTGTTTTCAGACCATGCTGTGAAGCTTAAAGCCAGTGGTAAAGCGGTTGTGTCATTTACATGGCCGTTTTAGCTGTCATGATTGATTTCTTGATGCATGGGGTGCTAAGAATTGTCCACAGTCATGTGTTTAATCATGTTACTGTCGCTCATAGTTGCACTCAGCAGGAGCTGGAAGATGAACTTAAAACAGTTTGGATTGAGTAGTAGCGCTGCACAGCGCTGCATGATTATCATTGATGCGTTGGTTTGTGCCCCAGGACCCACGCCTGGCGGGGGGCTATGAGAACGTGCCCACAGTGGACATCCACATGAACCAGGTGGGGTTTGAGCGGCACTGGCTTCACATCCTGGACACCTATGTCCGGCCGCTGCAGGAAAAGGTCTTCACTGGCTACTTCCATCACGTGAGTTGGTCCACGCCAGTCCATGACTGAAAGAATATCTTACATATGGCCTGGAGTTGAAAAAAAAAGTAATGAGTAAATCTCTGCCTAGCTTATGAATTTGTGCTATAATTATGACAATGCGAACGCTGTGCCAAGAGAGGTAACTCCACAACACATACACACTCACCACAAAGAAACTTCAATAACAAAGAATGTTTCTTTTTACTCACCAGTAGCATAAGTTTGATGAAAAAAATTCAGACATCACTCCATCCAAAACAGCCGTTTTTTATATCATATGTAGTGAACTGGTACAGGAGGGGGGAAACCCCCCCAACAGACTAATTCTACTTAACCCGTTGACTGCCCTTGCACGAACGGCGTTCGTGGTGATTTCGGGAAAGCTGTGTGCCCTTGCACGAACGGCGTTCGAGGTAATTTCATCATCAAAATTCGGCGATTTAAAAAAGGGAGGCAAGTAGAAAAAAAAATGGTTTAAAACGGTTGTAGGGACCCTAAAAGGACGGTTTCTTCCCTTTCACGGGTCGCTGACTGACCGGCTCGCGTCCGCTCGGACGGTAACTTCGGCAAAGTTCGGCTGGGTCATTCTCGGTTCAAGATGGCGAGTCGAGCAGGCAGTTCGATCAGGCGCGTGCCGTTTTCAAATGATCTAATGGCTCTTGAACTGCTTCAAGAAGTTATCCGAGACCGTGAAAGCGATGACAAAGACTTCAGAGAAGTGGAACGAAGCGATTCGGAGGAGGAATAAAGCGATCACAATCAACATCATCCTTTGCTATCGGAGATTGGTATTGATGACGAAGCTGATCCCCGACTTCAAACCGAGCGATACCGGCGCAAGTGGGCCCGAATCGGAGAGAAACGAGCCGATTCCGTCTACGTCGACTGCCTTGCTCCCTCCTTTCGTGAGAGGTCAGGAGGAGAGTCGAGGAAGGGGAGGGGGGTTCAGGACAGCGGCGAGGGTCCAGTGTGAGGGGTGTGGCAGAGGAAGGGGGTGTGGCACTCGTCAGTCTAAACTTGTTTCAGAATGGACAGAGGCCAGTGCTGATTGCCCAAATCTCGACCTTTTTTTCACGGGTGATCCAGGGTATCAAGGTGAACATTGACAATTTCAGTGGAGTTGTGTGTGTGTGTGTGTGTGTGTGTGTGTGTGTGTGTGTGTGTGTGTGTGTTGTGTGTGTGTGTGTGTGTGTGTGTGTGTGTGTGTGTGTGTGTGTGTTGCTTTTGAATATGGTGCTTGTGCACAGTGTGTGTGTGTGTGTGTGTGTGTGTGTGTGTGTGTGTGTGTGTGTGTGTGTGTGTGTGAGAGAGAGAGAGAGAGAGAGAGAGAGAGAGAGAGAGAGCAGTGCTTGTGCATGGTGTGGGTATACATTGTGTGTGTGTGTGTGTGTGTGTGTGTGTGTGTGTAGTGTTTGTGCATGGTGTGTGTGTGTGTGTGTGTGTGTGTGTGTGTGTGTGTGCTTTTGCATGTGGTGCTGTGTGTGTGTGTGTGTGTGTGTGAGTGTGTGTGTGTGTGTGTGTGTGTGTGTGTGTGTGTGTGTGTGTGTGTGTGTGTGTGTGTGTTGCTTTTGAATATGGTGCTTGTGCACAGTGTGTGTGTGTGTGTGTGTGTGTGTGTGTGTGTGTGTGTGTGTGTGTGTGTGTGTGTATACCAGAATGTATGTCAGTCAACTATAACTGGCATTTATTAGCAGTAGTGTGGGATCCTGATCCATCTTCTTTCCCGCGTTACCTGGGCTGGAGTGCCCTCTGTGATACGGGTTGCTAAACATTTTATGCATTGTCAAGCTTTATTGTGAATACAGATGTTTGTCCTGAAGTTCAAAGGATACTAACACCAGTTTTTGTGGTATTTCATTGTGATTTTAGTGCTACAGTTTTGTTTATGTTCTGAAAGTGTCTGTTTTTCAAACAAAACATTCATCATTATGTATATTTTTGGTCTACTCATTACAAACAAAATCAAACTATTGTGATGTCTGGCTGTAGCCAAGGATATAACAAGAAAATTTCCCAAGTATCTAAGATATATGTCAAGAACTGAAAGAGCAGTGGGCATATCAGTGAACCTACCTATGAAAACATAATTGTGTCCCTTGATACCTGGATTGTACTGTACCCCAGAAAATGCATAAATTTATCATATAAAACAACAATTGTGGGTTGTAAATTCACTACCAAATATTTACACAGGTGTTCAGTAAACACTAAAACCACTTTTTACCGGGTTTGTATGTTTTTTGTTTTGCTGCTGTGGGGTGTTGTATGCTTGCAAAATATGATTTTTTTAAAAAAAAGTTGAATTATAAGATTATTTATTATACTCATTTTTCGCAGATATACTAGTCACATAAAGTTAGCACAGTTTACATGTACCCGCATAATTTCCAAAATATAAAAGCCACGATTTTGAAATTGGGAACAGATTTAATTCATTATCTTGTTCCAACGTACATTGAATTTCATTGGGATCGAATGAACGGTTGTTGATTTACAGACAATTAAACAGAGGATGGTCGAAATCAAAGTTCGCAAAAAATCTGTTCAGTTCACAAAATCATTTCAATAGTGGGTGTGGCCACCGCCATTGGCGAGACATTCCACGCAGCGACTCCTCATCGAGTTGACCAGTGTTCTGATGACCCTCTGAGGGATTCTCTGCCATTCCAGTTGCAGCATTTGGAAGAGATCCTGGCGGTCTCTGGGAGGTGGATGGTTCTCCTTCACACGTCTCCCCAACTCATCCCACATATGCTCGATGGGATTGAGGTCGGGACTATACGCCGGGAAGATCATCCTGTTGATGCCGGCCTGCACAATGAAGTTTTCGGGCCACCCGGCCCCTATGTGGCCGAGCATTGTCGTCTTGGAAGACTGCCATGGGTCCTATCCGTTGCATGGTCGGAACAACGAAAGGCGCCAGGATTTCATCCCGATAGCGGATGCCTGTGAGGTTTCCATCAATATGGTAGAGTGGTGTCTTGTGGTGGAGGCTGAAGGCACCCCATACCCATAACAGATCCTCCCCAAAGGCCCTGGTCTGGTGAACAGCTGCATCAATGTAACGTTCACCAACACGCCTCCAAACTCTAGTTCGGCCGTCATTGTGTTCAAGACTAAACCGCGACTCATCTGAAAAGAGGACCTGGGACCACTGTTGTTGGTTCCATCTCACACATGACGATGGCAGAAAGCTTGGCGAGCCAGCCTATGGGCTGCTAGCAGTCGTGGTCGAACAGCTGGGCGACGTGATCTGAGGCCGAAGTGGTGAAGACGGTTTCGTATGGCTTGACGGCTGAGGATGGTGTTATTTGCCATACGAAGCTGCCTTTGGATGCTGGTGGAAGTGGCATCCCGCTGCAATAGGGCCTGCCTCTCGATGAAACGATCTTCTCTGGGAGTAGTCTGCCTAGGCCGACCTGACCGTGGCCTCTCTTCAACGCTGTTGGTCGCCCTAAAACGCTGATTCAGTCTAACAATAACTGAATGATGCACACCAAGTCGTCGCGCCACTTCAGCCTTTGCAATGCCATCTTGTATCCACGCAATCGCCCTGGTTTTGTCAAAGGTGCTAAGTTTTCTTCGTGGTGGCATGGTGAGAAAAGGGCTGACAGTAACCAACCCCCCGCGCTTAAACAGCCAAAAGAAGGGGCATAAAACTCACTTGAGAGACTGCTCTTGCATGGGAAAAAAGAATTTTTCATTTTACACATCTTGTGTTGCCAGCAAGCTTGACGCGCAAAACAGGCACAGTTAACGCAACTTTGCACTTTTTATCCCCGCGCGGTAACGAGGTCACCAAGACCCCCGTGCGCACTACCAGTTGACACAGGCTGGATTACACACTGCTGTGTGAGATTCCATCATGGTTGCCGCATAACAAAAAAAACAATGTTTTTTGAAGGGATGAATCAACCCCCTGTGTGCAAAGGCCTGTGCTTAACTTTATGTGACTAGTATATTATAGCCCTGGGTATAAGGAAAAAACATGCCAAAGATCTAAGAGATATCTGTACAAATAAATGAGCACTGATCAAATTAGTGAACCTACTGCAAAAAGTCAAATTTTCCCTCCGGCACACAGAAGTACAAAACTGATACAAAATAGCGGCAGTCAAGGGGTTAAGTGTTCTATCGATTTCAGCCTCAAAATCAGTGAGCAGTTGAACACTGTTTATAACCAGGTCAAGATCAACATCAGACTCGTCTCGCTTCAAAATTTCTTGAAGTGTGTAGCCCTTAAAAACATTCTGTTCATCATTATCATATCCAAAACTGGATTCTAGAAGTTTTATAGCTTTTCAATCTGCCATTTTCACAGCAGCAAAACTACTTCACCAAAAAACTCTTGCAACAAAGCACAAAATGGTGTCTGGAAGTGGTCGGACCAGAAGACACTTCCTTCGCGATTGCATTCTGTGAAATGCTATAGTGTAATAAAATGCTTTATAACTGCAGCACACTTTGTTCCCATGATGACTCAAAGTAGAGCATTTCCAAAACATCTCTTTTGATGCTGCACACAGCTGCTGCAGATGTTGTTTGGCTGGGTGGTGGGACTGGGTTCAGGTGGAAGGCCTGACTCACTGGGGTACCAAATGTTGCTGTTTCCTTTTGTTAGTCGCAGGTGTAGTCTCTGTACATCGATGTACATTCAAGTTTCGCATCCACTCCCCAAAGGGGATAGGAGAGGGTGTGTGTGTGTGAGATGATGGTGGTGGTCAGGGTGTGTGTGTATATGTGTGTGTGTGTGTGTGTGTGTGTGTGTGTGTGTGTGTGTGAAAATAGCTTACTTTACACCAACACCACTAGAGCAACACTACCTGAGGCAATCGGAAGAATATCACAAAAATGCTTAGGAAATGTTGTTGGGTGATACAGCCTTTCCAACTGATTTCCAACCCCCCAAAACAGCTGATCGGTCTTTGGTTTTGTAATACTACACACATGGAGTTGATTTTGCAGGTAGGATACTGTGTGGAAAACAAATTCCATGTTATCTGTGAGGAATTATTTGTATGGGTATGTTTTTTTTAATGTACTGTTTTTCTGCGATGTGTGTGTTTTTCAGCCACCTCACTCCATCATGAATTTTGTGGGTCGGTACCGGCCAGATGAACAACCGTCCTTGAGGCCCTCATCATGACTCCTCCACCTACACCATCAACATCGCCCTCAACAGGCCCGGCATCGACTTCGAGGTGGGGGATGATAAGAGAGGTGGACGCACTCAAGCAATTATGTGCACGCACACCAGCATGTAATGATCAACTCTTGTTTACCTGTACACTACACTCCAAAATGCATGCAAGCAAGCTGTGTGCAGGCAATATTCATAGTCACTCGTATGTGCTATCTCACACATGGAAAACGAAGAACTTGTGCCCTGAAGGTTAGAAAAGTGTTCCAATATAGTCGGAAATGTATGTCTGAAACACCTCTTATTTCTGTGGGAAATCTTGTTTTCCCGATTTCAATACACATGAGTAATAATCAGTTACTCTTTCTGTCTCTGTCTCTGTCTCTCTGTCTTTCTGTCTGTCTGCCAGCTAGACTCTCTCTCTCTCTCTCTCTCTCTCTCTCTCTCTCTCTCTCTCTCTTTTCTTCTCTGTCTGTCTGTCTTCTTTCTTCATCTGAAATTGACCATTTCTGAAATTCAGACCTGCCAGTCCTTTCAATTTTGGCAGAAGTCATCTCACTGGGGTTCACATAATTCTGCAAAATGGCTAGAAACAAAAAAAAACCCATTCTGTCAGCATTGAAAAAAAAAGATTAAAAAAGATTATATCAAGATAACTCAGTTTACTCAGCAGCACAGCTGCGTTGAATAGAGTCTATTCACAATTTCAAGCAAAGTTATGGTCAGCAACTCTTGTTTACTTAAATTGCTGTTGCCATTTTGCGGAAGCGTGGATCGAAGTCTGGTAGCCCTGATCCAAAGGAAAAAAAAAAAAAAAGAATTAAAAAGAAGGTACACCCGGTGTGCACAGAAAAAGATATGCATATTGTTTAATTCACTGTTTAGTATATATCATGCTTGATATACAGTTTGCCTTTAGATTGAAATTTAGCATTGAGTTTGAATGATGAGCATGACACAAATTTGAAAAACTAAGAGAGACTTTCGGTCTCCTGTGGGCCAAGACACCACAAAGACATTGCTGGTCCTAAAGGATGAAGAGGGGCAAGTGAAAGGAGAGACAGTCTGCCACAGAAATGAAGCCACTTCAGTGAGTGAAGCCACTTCAGTGAGTGAAGCCACTTCAGCTTCACTTAAGAGTATGTACTGTTCAGAGGGACCATGCTGCTGTAGACATAGTCGCTGTTAGTGACGTAGAAAAACTGACGCAAAAACGAAAACAAAAAGAATACAGCAGCACATTGATTGTGAAGTGAATGCAAATGTAAAACAAAGAAAAGGAAATTAAATGTTCTTAACTGCAAAATGATTTTTTTTTTTTTTTTTTTTTTTTAGTCTGGGTGTTTTGACTGTTTAAAAAAGAAGAAAAAACTACTAAGTATTTGGAATTGCAGGATAAGGTGTTTTAGTTTGAAGTTTGACACTGCGTATAGATTCCTCCTTAGCTTGACATATTGTTCCCCAGGTTAGGAAAACATTCCTGTCAAGTTTGACATGGGGTGGGCAGACCAGGAGATTTTTTGCACATATCCCACCAGTTAGGAGTTCAATGTCTAAAAATGAAGCCAGAATGCATCTTTTTTGTTTTTGTGTTGCTCAGCGTATTTGCTAGCCTGGTTACCTTTTATTTTTGTTTTGAAAAGGGTGGAATGGATATTTATGTTTCCAGGATTTTTAAGCGTATATCTGTGCATAAGACTTTGTGTAAAATTTCCTCTCTAGGAGGAGGAGGGGAGTCTGTGTACATGTTAATTCTGCAAAGAAAAAATCACTTCCAAATTAGCTGTCTCCCATAGAAATCAAATTCAGGATATTGGAACAAGAGTCTGATACCTTATCCACTCAGCCCAACTATAGGCATGATGAGGTTGATTTCTGTTGTGTGGCATCTTTTCCAGGGAGCATCCGGATGTGTCTGTTGACAAGGTGAAGGTTAAACACCTCACTCCCTGTGGTTGGCACCGCCTCTGTGTGTGTGTGTGTGTGTGTGTGTGTGTGTGTGTGTGTACGCGCTTGTGTGTGTGTGTGTGTGTGTGTGTGTGTGTGTGTGTGTGTGTGTGTGTGTGTGTATGTGTGTGTGTATGTCTGAGAAGAGAAGTGAGAGTGTACAAACAAGTATTGGGGAGTAGTGGCTACCCGTTTCTGTCACCACAATTGTTAGTGTTACCTCTTTTGTATGTGTGTGTGCGTGTGTGCATGCGTGTGTTTGTGTGTGTGTGTGTTCAGGGTGGAGGTTGCCGCTTCATCCGCTACGACTGTGCCATCACGTCGCCCAGGAAAGGCTGGATGTTCATGCACCCTGGCCGCCTGACCCATTACCACGAGGGGCTGACCGTCACCAGCGGCACACGCTACATCATGATCTCCTTCGTTGACCCCTGAACAACTGGCTGCCAGCCTCCACACACACACACACACACACACACCCCTTCCTCTGGAGTGAGGCCTGGGTGCTGGCTGCTTTCTGGGCTGCTTGTCTCTGTGCTGTTTTCTTCATGTTTTCTTCACTGTTCTGCCTCTGAAGCTGCTGGTGTGTGTGTTCGTGTGTGTGTGTGTTTTTTGCACCCTTTAAAGAAAAAAAAAACTTCCAGAGGAAAGGGGGTTCATATTCCAATATGCCAGCTCTACTTTCTGATGTTTGGTTCTCTTTCCGTCATGCGTTTCCTCTAAATTCCCCTTTCGCCCCCTCCTTCCTTCCACCCTAAAAACCGGAAATATTAAGAATGTTGTATATCATCATCCAACCCCACTTCTCAGCACATCCCCCCCCCCGTCCACGTCTCCTGTCCCAATTTTTTTCAGTTTTTCAGCCACTATCCGGTGTTTATGGTTGCTGTGTGTTGGCCCTTACATCTCTATTCTTTTTCCAGGTATCTGATTGTCTCTTTGGATCAGAGTTGGCTTGCATTGCATGACTCGTCTCTATAGCTGTTTGTTTGTGGAGAGTGATTTCTAGGAAACCACTGGACTTCGCGTCACTTCTGTATCAGCTGAAAGGTATATAACAGCATACTGAGTGTGAGGTTTATGTTTTGCCCATTATCTTTGTATAAAGAGGCATAAATTGAAGTAAAAAGAAATTGCATGTCAGAAAGGGAGAGTTTTTTTAAGCGGCGTCGACATCGGGAGAGAATGAAGCTAGCTCGCTCGTCTACCAAGATCTTTCGATGTGACCTTCAGAAGGTCAGGGAGTCGACAGCTTTGATACTGCTCTTATCAGCTAGCTGAGTGGTGTGGTTGGGGACAGTGACAGGGGTTCCAGCGATCAGACCCTTCCTGTGCCCACACTACAGTCATCTCTGTCAGCCGTCCAGAACTGAAGATCTGACAATAACAGTTTACTGCTCTTGGCCCAGTTCCTGGCAACATCCCTAGAAATGCATTTGAAATTCGAGGACCTAAGCATGTTCATTTTTTTTTTCCGTTCATGAAATATTCTACCGGATGTTGTTCAGTATCTGACTCTTCATTTGATTTTTTTTTTTTCCTGCTGGCTTCAGACCAGACGTTTTCACCGCCATACGCAGGGGTTGTGGGCCTTCATGGAGCTCTTTGGGCGGGAAGGTAGGTTTCATTTCAAATTAACAGGCAGAAAACGAGGCCCTCAGCCATTCCAAACATGGAGTTGGTTTGTGATCAGTTTTCAGTCATATGTTCCAGCCACAGGGTTGAAAGTGCCCATATTGCTGCATGTTTACTGGTCAGTTGTTGCAACTGGGAAAAAACTCTGATCTGAGCTTCTGGTTACTTTGCCATCCCTTCTTCACCCTCTCTACCCCTTTCCTTCTTTTGTGATTTGAATTTTGTTCTTTGTTTTGCTGTAATGTCAGAATGAGCACTCAGTTTTTTTTTTTGTTTTATGATGACCTTTTTTTTTCCCCCTCAAAAAATAACCTTGCATTTGTTATTTTGTAGACTGACAGTTTTATGGGCATAGTGTACATTTTTATACTGTGTAAGCGTAGTATTGTATAACTTGATGATGCTTGTTTCTTATCGTGTTATGTGAATAATCTGTAAGCATTGTGTTGCATAACTTTATGGGGCCTGGTTCCTTATCATGTGTTCTTTATGGGTGACAGATGTCTGAATGATGGAAGCACATGACTTGTTTTACGCGTGTGTGTTTTCATAATTAGAGATGAATCAAAAGACCACACTCAACTTTTTTTGGTCTCTACGTCTTTCTGCCTGTGGACATTGTCACTTTGTCTTTTTTAGTCTGATCTGGATGAATGATTGATGCTTGGGATTTTTTTTGTTTTCTTTTGTGTGACTCTTTTTTTTTTTCTCATCATCGCAAATTAGATGATTTGTGTCACTGAAGGTTAAAGGTGGTGAGAAAATACCTTGTGAGATGATCTGATCATTTGTCTGATATCAACTGTTTTACAAACAAAAAAAAGGGGGAAAAAAGATGTGCTCTCGATCTGAGTTTTTGTTTGGCTTCTGTAACTTAACAGAGATAAAGTTTTCATTTTATTGACTGTCGATGATTGATGGTTGTGTTTTACGTATGACTGTATGGTATTAACAAGTTCTTTTGGGGTTTTGACTCTGTTTGATTTTTATTTGACTTCATGAATTAATGGTCAGTGAATTACAATTTTAAAGGAAACAGGAACAGTCATTTTGATATCTGTGCATTCTTGAAAAACAGTGTTGATGGTGTGAAGTGTTAAGAGTGTGCATTTACATAGCTGACATCATTGTGCTTGGTTAGATGTAAAAAGATAATCTACACTTCTTCCTTTCTTTAATTTGTACAGTTTTATCTTACTGCCAAATGTAGTTGTTGGTTTTGCATGGTATTGTGTTTTGCATAATATTGTGTTTGATCCTTGCTAATATTTGTATATTCTCGTATATTTCAATTTTTCTTGATTTATATTTCAGTTTTCTTTTTCTTTTCTTTTTTTTTTGCCTGTCAAACAGAGTACATTTATATCTTTTTGCCTCCATATTTTTTTTGGTTTCAAACAGAGTACACCTTATGAGTTTGCCTCCTTTATGTGGTTATAGAAATGCATTTTTCACTGTAAAAGTCTGACATGATTTCTTATTTTTAAAAAAAGCTATGATTTTAACAAAGCTGTGTCAGTATTTATCTTCAAATATTATGATTGATTTTTTTTCAATATGGAATGCGGATGTTAGAAAAGAGGTCTAACACAAAATCTCAAATATTAAATGGGGATGTTAAAAGAAAAAAGGGTCTCAGTCATTTTTGTAATGATTTTGCATTTTCGGGACTGTTTCACTCATAAACAGTTAATAACTCATCCATCTTTATATGCCCTTCTTGATAGACCCAGCATGTTGTTTCTATACAGGGTATTTGTAAAGGTTTGACTGTTCAGCTTGAGGACATCTGCAACAGTGAAAGTTGCTGCAGTTTGCAAAGTTTTAACATTTTTAGCTGAAGAAGTTAAAGAAAATTCAGCTTGTATTAAGTATGGCATAAGTGACGTTAAAGGAGTGTCTATTTAACACGGTTGTGGACAGTTGAAAGTTCCTGGCACCGTCGAATCAAACTGACTATGCAGAAAACAATGGACAGCTGTGTTTGCCCCTGCCTTCAGAACTGTCAGTAGTTGTAATGGTAGATGAACTGGCAGTGGGGAGTGGGCAGTGTGCTACAGATAGAGTCTGGATTTTCAGAAACGAGGTGAGTGATCTCATTGGTCAGTTACACACATCAGCATCACACAGACATGCACAGCACACTGCATCCATGAATATATTTTCATTTATATGGTATGATCGAGACTTGAAGGCTTTTGAGAAGGAAAGGGGGGGGGTGGGGGGGGGGGTTGTAAACAACACCTCAGTCTCTGAAATGTGTTTGGCACTCTAGAAAATTAATTTGGTAGTGCTTATGACCGTCGGTCTGATACATGATTAAGGGGCGAAAAGATTGGGGATGACTGTGTGCATTGCACTCCTTCCAGTTTAAATGAAAGGATTCTTAACATGATTCCATGCTGTTGAATATGGACTTGGATTATCAACATATTGCACAGTTTGTCCCAATTTTTTTTGTAAAAGAAATTTCTTGAGGGGTTGGTGGGGAGGGGGAAGGGGGTGGTGCAGGGCCATACACTCAGACCTGTAGCAAACTGGGGCTCTTCACTTCCTTGATTTTTAGAATAACCTGGTGAGGGTGTCCACCCACCCACCCCCACCTCCATATGAATTAATTGATCTACTCCTGATGTGCTGTGTTTATGTTATATGAATATGTGTGTACATATGTTGGTATTGCTATCCTTCCTGCTGTCTTGATTGGTGTGTGGAATTGTAATATCCGTCTTCCAGTTGTAGCGTCTGTCTGCACGTTGTCTTCATGGGAATGAAACGAGCAGAGCAGTATACTGTAGATAGTGAACGTCACTATTTTTAATCCTGCGCACTCTCACGTTTGCACGAAATCCAGAACCGTCCATTGTTGAGCCACAGATGTTGCCTGCCTCACGGTTTTCTGTTCTCTTTGTTGAAATAGAACGTCTGAAAGTTTGGTGAATCGCGCCACAAAGAGAAGGACTGAAGAGAGAGAGGGATGTTGGAGTGAGACTGAGCCATTTGTTCAGAGAGAATGCCTGAGTGAAAGAAGAATTAAATGACCCTGTATGGGAATTCTATGGGCTTTATACTCGCCTTTCGATAACCCAAATTTGGCTTAAAGGGAAAGCAGAGGCATTGTGCATAATCACTAAAGTGGAAATGATGCATGTGGAGAACAGTATGTTGTTTAAAGCTTAATGAGCACCTCATTTTAGAAAATCTAGATTTTTTTTTTCTTTTTTGAACTGTTACATCACTACCTACTACCCCCCCCCCCCCCCCCTCCTCATCCCAACCAAACCTGTGAAAGGGCTGTGGCTGTATTGGACCTCTGCACCTGCCCATTTTCCTGCCCCTTTGAGTAGCATGGTCCAGTGACGATGATGTTTGTGAATCTACACCCCTGCCCATTTCTCTGAGAAGGTTTGTGAACCTGCTGTGTACAAGACATTGTGCACCTTGTATTGCCATCGGTTTGCCTCTGTCATACTTTTTGGGTCATTGGATTGTCAAAAGAGAGGAAGAAAAAACCGATAATTTGCATAACGTCATGTTGCATGTGTAAATAGTTGTGTATGAGTGCGTATGTGCATGAACTGCCACTTCGTCTTTTTTTTTTTTTTAAAGTGTTCAAACTGTGAGAAAAAACTGCTTTATTACGAATCCATCAGATTGCAAGTGCTTGTTTTTATTACCTTGCGAAATCTGAGCCAAAGTTATGTATACCAGTTTTTTTGTGAGTGTTGGTTTGATAATGCGTCATCGATGACTGTCTTTATTCTTTGATTATGTATCTCTTAGGAGCGTTTATACTCATCGATTAACGTGTCTACCTGTTTTCAGCAGGTTTACCTGTTTGCCTCATCCATCAAAGCCTAAAATCAAAACCACCACACCTGGGAAGTGGGGGTGGAGAGTGGGAGCAGATGTCTTCATTTTTTTATTACTCAGTTGTGTTGAGTGATGTTTGTACTTTTGGCCCTTGCATAAGCATTACACATGTGACCCCTGCACAGAAATTGGTTATCGCGATCAATATCCACCCGCACAGCATCAGCACACAGGGCTTCACTGGTTTTTTGTCCTGAAAGGACATGATAGAGTGTGGGATGGGGCAGAACACTTGTTGAAACTCTCAGATCTCAGGCTCTGTTGGAAGCTTTACTTTGACATTGAATTTGGCATAG